>JAABOM020066710.1:0-40004 GCA_011800125.2 Solanum clarkiae | reverse complement strand
AATGTTTGTGGCATGCTGGGTTTCCTATTTGCAGGTTTGGGTAGTTAGTAAAACAGAGGAAACTCTGCCGAAATTTCTGTAGAATCCTTAACTAATGTGACTGGGAATTTAGTTTGGTATTGTTTGGGTGCCCAATTGGCACTAGTCACGGCCCCTGGGTTGGATCGTGACATTATCTGAAATATAATTTTGATTAATTTTATTTCTTTTCTTTTTACTAAGGCATTTTTAGTTCCTGCATTAATTGTTTTGCAGAAAATAAATGAATATCTTGATCCTCATGGACAATTCTAGAAATAAAAGGTGAATGTCTTTTGATAGATTTAAAAAAAAAATACTTGAATATAGTAGAAAATTTATAAATCATGTATTTTTTTTTAAAATAAGATGGTAAAAAAATATCATGTCCTTGTACAGAAAATGTGTTTATCCGTCAAGTAAATCAGGCTACAACTTATGACCATCTTGTTGTTAGTGGTATTATGCCATTATATGATAATTGATTTTATCGTAGAGAGTCTTAAAATGGATCTGAAAATACTCAAGTAAATAATCATAGCCAACTAACTTTGAGAGATGATGATACAAGAGGAATGATACATGATGTATTTGAAAGCTTTACACATACCATTAATAGTGACATTAGTGAAAGAAATGAAATGAAGCCAAACATAGAAGAAATTATTTTTCATCCATTGAAAATGCTACCTTATCTAGAGTTGGACAAGTTTGAATGACCTATGAAGGAGGTAAATGAAGAATTATATACTGAATGCAAGAAGTTTAGCAAATCATTTTTTTTTGTTATATATCTATCATATAAAATGCTTGTTTAAATGGTCAAATGAATCTTTTGATTCTTAAGCTTTTCCTGAAGGAGAAAGATTGTCTTCTTTTTATTAGATCAAAAAGATAGTTGAAGGCTTGACTTAAAATGTGAAAAGATTCATGCTTTTTCCAATGATTGTGTGCTTTTTGGGGAAGAAATTGCCTCTAAGGATGTTAATAAATGCCAAAATTTGTGGGACTTCTAGATGGGAAAAAATGATTAGAAAGTTCAAACGAAGATGCTAGGATATTTCCTTTAAAATCAAAGTTGCAAAGATTGTTTATGTCTTCAAAAATTTCTACGTCAATGATATGGCATTATGAAGAGCGCAAAATGGCATTCTATGATATCCTATAGATTGTAAAGCTTGAAAATTTGTTATAGTAAGTATTCGAAATTTGTCGAAGACCCTCGTAATGTATGTCTAGGATTAGCTTCTGATATGACTAATCTATCTCGCATAATGCAAACTATTTGCTATGCACTATGCAAACTATTTATAGTGTATGCCCAATGATTTTAATGCCATATAATCTCTCACCAAGGATGTGTATGAAACAAGAGTTCTTCATTCTGCCCTTACTTATTTCTGGACCAAAAACTCCTAAAAATAATATTGATGTGTTTTTTGTAGCACTTAATAGAAGAGTTAAATGATTTATGGAATGTTAGAATAGAAACATTTGATGCTTGTGCTAACTCAAATGCGAGTAGCTGTTACGACTCGGACCTAGGGTCTAGGAGTGACATAGTGAATGGAACCCGAGCGTCCCCAAACCAGCCTCAAAGTATCCATACTCAAATCATCAATTGGAAAGTGTATAAGAGATAGTAAACACATAGTTCTAAGGAATGGAAAAATATGACTCACGCTATGGGGGGATGTCATAAGGATAGGGATTTGCATGGACTCACATAATATATAGCACATAACGACTAAGGGGCGGGTAAGTAAGACTCACTCTGTGGGGATATAACGGGACATAGGATCTTCCACATTTCTATATCATATTATAAATACACATCATAATCATCATATCCAATAGGTAGCCATAACCGAATCTCCAAATAGCAACATAGACATATATCCGTACAAGAGTCTACAAGATCTCCAACCACACCTCTAGTCATAGAATATGATCGGGGCCAAGACATGTCTCAGACTCACTGTCAAAGTAAATAACATAAGTAGAAGAAACGTAAAGTAGATGGATGGTGGCTTGTCCTTGGAAGATAGGATTCACCATAATAACTTTCACAAACTCCGAACTAGCTGTCAAAAGGTGTATGGATATAGTCTCCGGTCCCTACATGAGTAGATCTCATAGGCAAAAAGTATCTGTTAATATATTTGAATGTACTAAGTATGTGGGCATGTAATGCATATAAACTTATTGAACCTGCTTTCAATGTTAGATGATACGGGTACATATATAGAAGGAAATATATAACAAATAAGAGTAATATAATGATATTCCATGAAATCGATGATGCATGAAATGCCATAATAATTCTTCCATATATACAGGGGATGTGATATAACCGATATCTCAAACCCATGCAAGCTACTACATGAATTTGCCCGATGAAAGCCTCCTATTGGGTGAGAGAAGATTACTTACCAAAGGTAATCTACACAATACCTTATGACCCTATCATTTCAGTGTGATGGACACCTTCCTTATGGCTTGGTTATTTAGAAAGAATTTTCATATTATATCATATCATATCACAATTGCAACCATACATTACAACCCAGTCATTTCGGCAGAGGGTTATCATATACCTGTATTGGCACATAGTTCAAAGGAAAGGAAGAAGACTCTCAGGGATAGCCCTGATGCCTCCAATCTCATTCGACACTAAGTCATCAACTCACAAGAATACATATACATATACATGCTTTCAAAAGAGGCACAAGTTATTTCAAATCATTTTAATGGATACTTAGGCTTAAAAGCCAAACATTCTTCATAATCATTTATACTTGGGCTCAAAAGCCAAATCATATTTCAAATCATATTTTTCATACATAGGAATAACTAATTCACATATCAAGATAGTGTAAACACCCAAAATGTTCAAAGAGCTATATCATAGACATTTATGTGATCACGTTCTTTTCATAATCATATATGAGCTTAACCTACCAAATAACAAACATATGTGAGCTTAACTCACCGATAATAAACATATATGAGCTTAACTCACCAAATCATTTTTACAAAAATCATATGTAAGCTTAACCCACTGAATCAATTTTCATCAAAATCTTATGCTCATGAATGCATATGGCATGACTGGTGTGAGAATAGAATGGACAATAGAGATTCACTCTTAAATCAACAATATAATTTGGAATTCAAGTAAATCTATAAGCAAATCAACATTTCTAATCATAATTTAGATTACCCATACTTAAATCAAACTTTAAAGGGACAATGCATATTCAAATCTTCATAATAGTCATGCAATGTAACATATTAGGGCTTGAACCACTTTGAAATCAACAATAAAATATAGCTCATATCTCAATTGAATCAAATAAATAATAATCTTAAAAAAAACTCATAATTAAAGTAAGCTCAATTTCATAAAAATCAAAGTAAAAGAATTTGGGGTGTTCATGGTTGAAAGGGACTATGAATCAATCCCACATATCTTAGCTAACCAAGAAGGAACAAGAAGAATTTGATGAAAAAAAGAGCCCTTCCTTAAACCCCAAGCTATGCCTTCACTAGTTCACTTGAGAAAAGTTTTTATGAGAGAATTTTGAATAATGCTTAGTGTTGAATTGAATTTGAGTGAGGAAGAAGAGTATAAGTCATTTGAAAGTCTTAATATAGGATAGAAAGTCACAAATGACACTTATGGATAGCCAAAATTACAAGAATGCCGTTAATGAAATGGAGGTCAAAAAATTGCCAGGGGTCTCGTAGAGAGGTCGCACGGACTATATAGAGGCAAACATCGTGTAGCCTTCTATAAGGCTTCACTTAGATAAAAACTCACTAATGAAGTTCTGAGACTATGATTCCATACTTAGAAAATTTTCACACAAACACCCATATGGAGGGCCATATGACCCCTGAAAAGTCATTTAGAATGTATGAGGTTCATGTGTGAAATGGCTTGGCCAACATGTGGTTTTCAAGGCCAAGGCTACTCACACAAGCCACCGTACGACGAATGAAGTGCCACACAGATCACATGGGGTTCATGTGGTGCATGCCTTGGTCTTGAACTCCAACATAAGGCCAACACTCTACACACAAGACCAAAGGCTACCTCAAGGCTCCTCCATATGGCCCGTGGTGAGTCGCACAGCTCACGAAGGTGCCATAAGGAGTGACCTTGGTCAACAACTTTCCAGAACCAAATTCCAAGCACCATTAAAGCCATACAAAGTCCGTATCTTTACAACAACTTTAATAAGGACTACTAATAATTTTCCAACATATAGTACCCTATCTGGATGGAGCACTTATGGTCAATTTGCATGCACTTCTTGCAACATAAATACTCATCATAAAAGATGAATATGACAAAAAAAATTTATTTTATGGTTTATCGGCATTTCTTGAAGTCAAATTACAAGTATCAAAATAATGCTAAGTCATTTGATGGAACTAAAGAAACAAGACTTGCACCTTATACATGTCATGTGATGGCGCCTGCTAGATCTCACCTACAGACAAGCCAATTACCCAACCCCAGGTACTTGTCCTAACTTTCTAGTCAAACCATAACCAACATGACAATGTACATAACCGAAACCTACCCAAAACCTAGAAGTCAATTGTACAGAGCTACAATAGACAAAAGGACATATCATATACATATATCAATAATCGTAAAATTACAAAACCAAGAGAGTACCTACAAATACATAAATATACTGTTCAAGGCCAATATCAGAAAGCAAAAGACAACCATTACTAGGAAGGAAACTGCAACGAAATCAATTCTGCCAGTGATCACCAAAAGACTCCTGAGTGCTCTCGAAGTTGCCTAACTCAGCTATCATGGCCTGTACCTGGACTTGCACCATGGGAAGATGCAAAAATAGGGTGAGTACCAAAAAAGGCACCCAGTAGGCATCATCGGCCGATTGAGTAAACCAGTAAACATATATAAAGCCCTAATATAAAGAGAACTGTAATAGTGTGGCAAAACAAACTGAAACCAAGGAGTTGGCATTCGGGGCGATCCATTTTTGGCTATACATACATTTTATGGAAACCCTCAAACCACCACTAAGATAACCAAGGAGATGAACAACGATAACTGAATCAACCTAACTAATAAAAATTGATATCACTGACAAAAATTTTGAGGCCCATACCATAACAGCCCCCAACTAAGGCATAGTGTTGTACACGGATTAAAGCCCTAGTATCTATGCATATATGCCAATTGGGCCCCCATATGCCCAGAAGATACACTCGCGCATAATAATATTGCCGACAAAAAAACATAGAATCCCTAAGAACCATCACAGAATCCTATAGAACTATCATAGAGCCCAGCTCTCCAAATCATCAGAACAAGGATCAGCTGTATGTGGGTGTGAGGCCCTAGTATATAAGCCTGAATGCCCCCTGAGTCCGCATAAGCCCAGGAGGTAAACCCACGCACAATCAGGGTATGAATAGGTGAGTGGATCCATGAGTAAGTCATCACGAGCCTAGCCCTAACAATCATAAGTCAAAATGTCCTCAACCCCATGCTGGCATGTGGCACACGATCCATAATCCTCTAACCTAGCCTCGGGTTGAGCAGTCAGCCAGGGCTAGATGGTATGACACTCAACTTAATGATGAGACATATCACTCATGGGATAAAGAATCCCTTTCACATAAATAATAATGTCTCATCTCTGGATATGAAATCACGAGGCCCAGCCACACAAAATATCAATCACGAGGCCAAACCCTATGGAATATCAATCGAGGTATTTGACCCAAATCTCAGTTGGCACTCGATCCACAGAATCGATATCCCTCGCCCGACGCTCTGGAACGACCATCGAAACTCAAAACACAAGGTGTGTAACTTGTGAATTCAGATACTCGAGCATGCTAGCTGATGCTTGAACAACAACAGGGAACATCATTTGGGAATCGAGGTATCAATCACTCACTCACTCAACCAATCAATCAGGATCCAAAACTGCAAAGTCATATCGTTCCCAGAGTGAACACAGATGACGATAATCACATTATGCCTAGTGTGAACATGGGCGATGACACTCTTAACCTTGGTATCCCACAGTCTTAATCCAACCAACATAATTGTAATCACCACCTCTCTCAAATACAACAGATACCCCAACATCAAATGAAACAAACCAACGCACCACAACTATCAACAATACCCCAAAGTATATATATCATATGTCACTGTGGAATCATGTCTCACCAAGGACAAGTATACCACAACCTTGTTAATCACAAGTGCCCATAGAAAACATAGGCCATTAGGGCAAATCATAAATATCCAGGATACCTAAATCATGCCAAGTCATATGTATACCAGAGTCGAGTCGCAGTACAACATATAATCAACGCATAATCTCTTAGTCATCATATCTTAGAGCAACAAGCTATACACATTTATACAGGTATGAGTCAAGTCAGATTACATGCCTGTCTCAAGGCACTAGCCCATTTTCGACCTTTTCTAAGCCCCTTCTTTGTGTATAGCAACTCATAGCGTAGTGTTGGTATAACTTAAGCAAAGGCCTAAGAGGCTACATAAACGAAAAGATGTCACCACCTAAAATCATATCGAAGCCTAACTGTTATAAAGGATTTCACCCAATGTAACTTGGTGCCTGCCTACTGATAATGCACCCTTCTTTAAACAGGTTGCTAGTTCCTAAGACTAACCCGCATAACTAGTGTTTCATAGCAGTTAACCTTGAGAAGCGCATAGGATATAGTCTGCAACGAGCTACTAGAGTAGGTGGCTTAGTAGCAACATCTCTCGTATTACAGAATGCAAGGTTCTCTTAGGGGAGCACTATACCCGTCCCTAGAACATGGTGTATCTCTCCGGTCATTAACCAGTGACACAAGTACATAACATATAATGACAATATATAGGATAATATAAATCACAGGCAACACAAAATCATATTTAATAAGGAAATTCTATCAGAAGTACTCAAAAAAGATATAGATAACTACAACCACATCATGCATATATACCGACCAGATATACATACTAGATTCAGCACATAGAGATAGCATGTAATCACAAGTCCACCTCAATAACTAATATCTTCCGGTAGCCTCGGACCACACACACATACAAGCAAGAGTCAAGCTCTATACATACCTGTTATATGTTCACAGCTCCAACCAACTCCTTTCAGGCCCTTTCGTAGTCATATAATGTAAGAACTCAAGTAATATAGCAGCTACAACCAATATGTCCCTCAATACAAAAATTACTATCCCACAACATATATATATATCACAATACACAGATCACATCCAACCATATACAACATATACTCCACAACTCAATCTATAAATAGTACACTTCTACACATTCTAACTCAAATATGCAAACATTTCAGATTAGCCTAGGGTTTAGATAAAGCCTAGCCCACCTGGCATCCGACATCTCTTGCTTTGAGTCAACCCAACCAAGCTTTCTCCTCTGAATCTCCTCTCAATTCTACTCAACTATCAAAACATAAGTCACCAGATCATTACGTCTGGTTTGGCTATAAAATCTTAACAAACGGGCAAGATTACATCAATTATGACTAAAATGAGGAAAATTGAGGCCCATTCTTGAAATGCCAAATGAATTCCCATAAGATAATACCCACATCGCCCTAAGTCCATAGCCAGAAATTCGACCCAAAATGGACCCCAGAAGACCGAGAAAATGCCCAAAAATAAAGTTAAAAACTTTACCAGAAAAATATTCTTTTCAAAACATTCTTGGTCAAAATACTCAAAAACCAGACAAAATCAGCAAACCTAGCATACCACAATGTTCCTCTCGAAACGTACAACAATTTAGACATAAATATCACTCAATTCCATTAAGAAATGATCGAGATATTGCAATGTAAAATTTTCACTCATTTTTGATATATCATCAACAAAAAAACAAAGATTTACCTCGCAATATGTGTCAAATCCTGAATCCAACTTTATCATGACATTCCTATTGAAAAACCAAGTCGCGTAACCTTGTGAATCACTTAAATTAGATGAAAAATGAGCTCATAATTGCGATATGAAGTTGAGAGGAATATATAATATATATCCCAAAAGAACATATATATAGTAAAAGGGCATGACTAACACATCTGTGACATATGGTAGACCCTGACTGCACCACGTGTCAGCCCCCCGAACCTGCTATCTTGCCCTCTCTTTCCAATCATTCCTTGATCTTTTTTTCATCTTTTCGGGCTCGTTCGAACTTTGATTTTCAAAAACAGACTATGTAATCCTATGGATTTCAACATTCCAGACCTAATGGTGTGGTCAAAATTTCCAATGGAGCTTCCTACAATAAAGTGAGGGTCCCACTTCTTTATCTACAGCTTTTAATGGAAAGCCCCCAGCGGTCAAATCACATATGAATGTCTTTGATATCAAATGAAGCCCTACAACAAAATCGATGTTTCGAAGCTAACCGCATTATCAAAATTCTCATATGGGGCATGGTTCTCAAGAGCATTAATTGAGTCAACTATTAACCGATTTCAAAGACCAACTTTGCAATCTATGATATAATTGCAGCAGACATTCTCCTAGCCTAATTCGACTGTTTCGAAGCTAATGGAATCGTCAGAATTCCATTTCGAGGTTGTTTACTAGGACTTTACATGAAAACTCATTTTGATGGTATAACTTACTGGTTAACTCAAAAATCCACCTAACTCCAAAATAACCCAACCAATAATCACCCCAATAGTCCTGAGGTCACTCTGCACATGTTCAAATCAATATAATAATAACATAATCATAGATATGGCCCAGAGTGTCATTATAATACAATACTTTGGTCACAAATTCTGAATTAAGTTAAAGATATAATGTTACTCTTGGTCAATCAAATGAAGGGGTAAATGTAAGGACTCTCAAGTTAGAAGGTTAGAAAGTGCAAAAGAAGTGGGACTGAAAAAGTTTAGAGTCAATTCTCAAGCCCAGTTCGTATCCCTCGGTTCAATCTGTGAGCTATATACCAGGCTTGTGAATAGGGGCTTCAGAATATGAAATTTTTCTAAGTTTCAAGGGACTCACGAGGGAATTTAGGACTCATAAATGTAATACGACCTGTGGACAGGGTCGTAGATTAAAGCCCTGAGATGATGGAATATTTGGATTTTTAGAACTGAAACCACAATCATCAGGATATCCTGAGGTCTTTTTTATGGTTTGTGATTATCGTTTATGGACAGGGTCTTGGAAAAGAAAAAGTTGGGTAAGTATGTAAGGGTTCCACGAGCTGGTCCATAACCCATGGATCATCCTACGACTCATAGAAAGGTTTTACGGTTGGGAAGGTTGGAAACCAGACTCCAAAGATTGGAAAAGGAGAACAAGATGACTCAAATCACAACTCATGGTTGAGTCCATGACTCGTAACCGGGATTTCATGGATTCGCTCCAGCAATTTTTTATAAAAGGCATTTTTGTCCTTTTTCCATATCCTAGGCCTAAAACTACACCATTTTTATGTTTCCAGAGCCCCTAATAAGGCCTAAAACCCTTTAAGACTCTCTCATTCCTTTCATTCTTCCATCTTCTCAAAATATTGTAACACAAATACTCTCAAGAACAAGAAAGACAAAGCTAGGGTTTCAAGGTTCACTCCTAAAAATTTAATTACCTCTGCCTAGGTTTTGACCAAGGTATATGAGTTGATTTGTGGGTTCCTTTCATCCATAAAGTCCTTAAACCTTTTTACCTTTTCTTTTTTAAGTTCCTTAAGATGCCATTATATATGTCAATGATTTAAGTGATGATTTTATAATGTATGACTATGTATATTGTCTCCAATGTTATTATGTAATAACTTGCTACGTTTTCCCATAAGTACAGAGTTGATGACTATGACCCCATTGTTAGTGGTTAAATTGATGATGTGTGGGTTGCCAAGGATCATAATTTTTGATGTTCATGCATTGTTCTCTTGATTCATGTGTTTTCAAGTTAATGTACAAGCCCACCAAGTTTAAGATAACTTTTCATGATATGTTAATGATGATGAGTGCATAAGAGAAAGGTTTTAAGTTAATGATTTTTTTCAAATATATAAGATTATCAATGATGCCCTTAAAAGATGTTTATAATGGTTCCCAAAGTGCAAGGACAATTCACTCTTGGTGGTTCCCTAGGTTTCGAGCTACTCTTATGAAATTTCTATTTATGATTCTAAGTTTCATCACTTAAATAAGTGTATGTTTTAAAGTAGTCCATGGAATGACTTAGTACTGAATGAGGCATTGAGGTGGGTTCACTAAGAGAACCCTAGAAGCAACCCTTTGCCCTATTAACTGTGTGCTACTATAAGAGCCCTTATAGGCTAGGCTAGTGAATCCACATAGGCCATTTATATTATTTAATGATGCATGCTATGTGATGGAACTCTACTTGACAAGTGGTCTCCCCGTGCCAATGTCGGGGGTTATATTGGATTTCATAGCTCACATGGTCTTATATGTTGATTACGGTCCATTCTCACAAAGTGTGAGATTTGATGTCTTCGTTCCATCAAACGTGTTTCAATTAATGCATTGATCTTACTTCGTATTGCATCTCATTCCTTGTGCATCTTTAAGCTCATATAAATATTGACTATACCATCTCATGTATGGAAATTATGAATTTTAAATAATGGTATTACAATTTCATCCTTGCATTGCACCTCACAAAGTTAGTACATTGCAATGTACTAACACACATTTTGTCTATATGATGTCACCATGTAGGTACCGGTGCTCCTCCTCTTATAACATATGGCTAGTTTATCAATGTTAAAGACTAGTGATAGTGGTGAGCCTTTAGTTCGGATCTCTACCTATCTTTCTTCATGCTTTGTACTATTTAGATAGATGTATATTTTTGACTTTTTAAGAACCGGAGGCTTTCACTATCTAACTTAATTTAATATCTTTTCTATTTGAGGAAAACCAAAACCGTGCACTAGTTCCCATTGACTCATGTTTAGATGGTACATTTTGGATGATGATGTATGTTTAATATTTCTTTCAAACTTGAATGATTTCCCTTACTCCCTTTCCCATTTTATTTCCATATTATGTACATCTTTACCTATGAATGTTTGATATGCTAAGATGGCATGGATGAGGAGCCTACGTGTCTCTCATTGTCGTGTTACAACTAGGTCCAAGGCTCGAGTTATGACAAATTTGGTATCAGAGCACGAGGTTTTAAAATATTCCTCGTATGTCCCAACATACCACATCGAGTAGAATCTCGTTCAAGGTTATGAAGTGCGCCACAACCATGAACGAGTGGCAATGAGACCTTTAGGAAAATTTTCCGTTCTTCATAACTCATATCATACCTTTAGAGTTGCCTAAGGTTCTCCCTTATGTAACGACATTCTCTTTGATATTTTTAGATCATGCCACCAAGAAGAGCTCCTTAACCAAGGAATACACCTGAACAACAAGCCCCTCCTTTGCAACAAGATGAGGGGATGTCACATGCGGAGTTTAGAGCCGCCTTCACTATGTTGGCCCAAACTTCTGCTAACAAAGCAAATAGGGAGATTTTCATCCCTCCTAAAGTATCCACACGGGCCACAAGGGTTTAAGACTTCATAAGGATAAGCTCACCAGAATTTCATAGATCAAAGGTAGATGAAGATCCAATATATTTCATCAATGAGGCATATCAGATTGTTGCTATGATGGGGTACCATCGGAGGAGAAGGACGAGTTGATGGCCTACCAACTCAAAGGCGTGTTGAAGATACAGAATGATCAATGGGTTGAGCAGTGGGACCAAGAGGCAGGCCAAGTCGAATAGGAGGAATTCAAGAATACGTTCTTGGATTGGTTTTTCCTGCTAGAGCTAAGGGAGGCCAAAGTGCAAGAATTCATAAATCTAAAGCACGAGCACATGAGAGTGAGAAAGTAACAACAACATACCCAGTAAAATCTCACAAGTGGGGTCTGACGAGGGTAGAATATACGCAGACCTTACCACTATCATAGAAGTAGAGAGGCTATTTCCTGGGAACCCTCATCACAAAACCCGTAAAGCGAAAAGAACTAGATATGACACAAAGGGAAGGGAAGAGAACAGAAAGAGCGACTAATAATGAATAACATATGATAGTATGTAACTAAGATAAAACTAATACATAATATGATAGATAACGTGAACACATGGTAAAAAAAACACGTCCTCCACCTAAACCTACTATACCCTATCATTAGTCTGCTACTCTAATTCGCGACCTCCACTACTTTCTATCTAAGGTCATGTCCTCAGTGAGATCAAGTTCCTTAATATCATGGCTAATCACCTCCCCCAGTACTTTTTCGGTCTACCTCTACCCCTCCGAGTATCTCCCAAAACCAACCTCTCGCACCTCCTAACAGGAGCATCGGTACTCCTTCTCTGCACATGTCCAAACTATCGCAGTCTCTCTTCCCTCATCTTCTCGGCCACCGAGGCCACCTCTAGCTTCTCCCGAATGGTCTCATTCCTAACCTTCTCATTCCTGGTGTGACCACACACCCATCTCAGCATCCTCATCTCTGCGACATGCATCTTCTGAATATGTACCTTTTTAATTGGCCAACACTCCACTCTATACAACAACGATGGTCTAACCACCACCCTGTAAAACTTACCTTTAAGTTTAGGTGGTATCTTTTTGTCACACAATACTCCAGAGGCAAGCCTCCATTTATTCCATTCTTCCCTAATACGATATGTGACATCATCGTCGATGTCGCCACTACTTTGGATGATGGACCCCAGATACTTAAAGTTTTCCCTCTTCGGGATAGGTTGAGTGGCAAGCCTCACATCAAAGTTTGCTTCTACCCTCTCAACACTGAATTGCACTCCAAGTATTCGATTTTGGTCCTGCTCAATTTGAATCCTTTGGACTCCAAAACGTGTCTCTAGGCCTGCAACCTATCATTAACTTTAGTCCAAGTCTCATCAATCAGTACTATGTCATCTGCAAATAGCATACACTATGGTACCTCCTCCTGGATAGATTGCGTCAGCTCATCCACTACCAAGGCAAACAAGAAAGGGCTCAACACAGATCCTTGGTGGAAGTCCCATCTCAACAGGAAGATACTCTAAGTTTCCTCCCACCGTTCTTATCCGAGTTTTTGGCTCCATCGTACATGTCCTTAATCACCCTGATATATACCACTAGGACACCTTTAACCTCTAGATACCTCCATAAAACATCCCTAGGGACTTTGTCATATGCCTTCTCGAGATCAATGAATACCATATGAAGGTCCTTCTTAATTTTCCTATGTTTCTCTGCTAACCTCTCAACAAGATGAATTGCTTCAGTAGTCGACTGCCCCGGCATGAATCAAAACTGATTCTCCGAGATAGATATTACTCTATGCACCCTCATCTCCACTACTCTCTCCCAGACTTTCATAATGTGGCTTAACAACTTGATACCCCTGTAATTGTTACAATTATGAATATCTCCCTTATTCTTGTACAATGGAACCAATGTACTCCTCCTCTATTCATCAGGCATCTTGGCAGTCTTTATAATAGCATTGAACTGTCTAGTCAACCACTCAATGCCATCCTTGATCATGTTCTTCTAGAAGTCTACCGGAATCTCATCGGGCCTGATCGCCCTCCCCCTTTTCATCCTACTAATAGCCCGTCTTACCTCCTCAACTCTGAACCGCTTGCAATACCCAAAATCACGATGGATTTCGAAGTGTGCCAACTCACCCAGCTCAATATCTCTATATCATTTTTCATTTAAGAGTTTATGAAAGTAAGCTTGCCACCTTAATTTAATGGAAGTGCCATCCACAAACACCTCGCCCTCCTCATCCTTGATGCACTTCACTTGATCCAAGTCGCGAGCTTTCCTTTCTCTTACTTTAGCGAGCCTATACTAAGAGTCAGAAAGTATTCTCTCAAATTCACTGAACTCTCCAAGTATGCCCCATATATGGTAGTGAATCCAGGTGAAAGGACAAGGAAGTTCATAATTGGAGTGTTGAATTTAGTGTCTAATGAGTGCAAAATCGCATTTTTTGTGAGGGAGAGGGACATCTCCCATTTGATGACCTACACCAAACAAATTGAGGAGGAAAAGCTAGGGGAGTAGGCTAGAGAATCCAAGAGAATTCAGGTAGGTGGTGGAGGATATTCTAACCAAAAGAGTGGTGGCCACAACAATTTTAAGATGGCCAAAGGAAAGGAGTCCAAGGATCTACTAACACTCCTTCTCCGTCATTCAACAAGGATAATAGGGGAAAATCCAAAGACACAAACTCTTAATTGCCCTAAATAGGGAAGGCCCCACAAAAGAAAGTGTTTGGCCAGCTTTAATGTGTGCTTCAAGTGTCGCAAGCTTGGAAACCATGCAAAAGATTGTAGGAGTGGTGGTACAAGACCAAGGCCAAGGAGGAAGCTCAAGATGTGACAAGGACCAATTAGTTCTATGCTCTTCATGGCCACCAAGAAGTAGAAAAGGCTTTAGATATGGTTACTAGTATGTTAAAAATCTATAATTTTGATGCATATGTGTAATGACCCTCTAGGTCATTTTTGTGTTTTCACGAATATTTTATCAGTTTGAGGTTTTGCAGAGAGAACATAGGCCATTTTTGGCTTACCGATACTAATAGTTCGGTTGCCGGGTAAATCATTTGGTAAATATGCAACTTTTTAAGTTAAATAGATAATTATGACCATGAAATGAACTTTTAGGTAAAGTCCTACAAAATAGTCTCGAAGTGAAATTCTGATAGTTCCATCAGTTTATAAATGATCAAATTAAGATAGGAGTATGTTCGGTGTTAGTTATATCGAGTTTTGCAAATTTAGGCTCCAGAGCAGGTTAATAGTTGACTTTAGTCAATACCCTTGAAAACATGTCTGAATTAGAATTTTGATCACGCAGTCAGCTCCTCAACATCGAGTTTAGTCTAGAACAACTTTTCATGTGGTATCGGGGACTTTAGTATACGATTTGACCCCCTCGATTCTTTCCATTAAAAGTTGGATATAAGAAATTGGGACCCACATTGGATCGTAGTGACATCTCGTGGAAATTTTGTCTATGCCATTAGATCTAAAATATCAAAATTAGTAGGGTAACATAATTCATTTGCAAAATCAAATTCAGATCAAGCCCAAAACATCAAAAAAGGGACTAGACGGTTGCTGAAAGGAGGTGGTGATGTGGCACATTATGGTGCTAGCACAAAGTGCAGCACGACTATGCTAACAGAGAGGTGATGCGGCTACACCTCATGCCACCACATGGCATGCTGAGGTGGTAGCGCACCTATATATTTTTCTCTCTCAACTTTATATATCATTTTCAAGCTTATTTTTCATTCAATTTTAGTATTTTGAAAGACTATCTTGTACATTTTTTCAAGAGGAACATCGTGGAAGTATTGAAAATTTCTTTTGGCATGTCGTTTGAGGTAACATTTATGGTTTTCTACTGTATAATGTTGTTGATTATCGAAAAATTTGAATATTGATATCTTTCCCGTTCAATTTGGTAAAGTATTAGTCCAGATTGAAGATATTTTTAAGGCAAACATTATGGTGTTATCGAATTGTCCAGATTTTGCTGCATTTTGATGTAAATTGATGAAATAGTTATTGTTATATTAGTATTATTTATCAAAAATTTTGAAATATAGTTTCTTCATCATTTTGAGTCGGACTTCAGTGAAATCTTGTTCGAAATTGAAAGATTTTCTGAGCTTAACGTCGTATCATAGTTATATTCTACCAATTTTACTATATTTTAAAGAAATTTGATAGAGAAACTGTTGGAAAAAAAGTGTTTTGAAAAGAAATGTGTTTTGTTTGTGGATTGTTTTGTATTGTTTTAGACCTCGAATTGATCCCGAATTTGAGATACAAGTTCAGGGAAGTATGGAGGATATTATATAGGCTTCGTTTTGGAATTTCACTATAGGCTCGATTTTTTATCCAAAAACTAACCTAAGCCCATTTCTATTATTTTAATATCAAAATGACCGTACTAAGGCATGATTCTATTTTTGACAATTTGACAACAGTTTGAGAATGCTACAGACGAGTACTGTAGCAACCTTGTGATAGGATGCCACTCCTGTACAGTTTAAACTTATATAATACTTGTTAACACATTAAGAGTTTAATACACAACATATAAATCATATTTAATAGTGAATTCAAAATAGTTACAGGTGTAGAATTGTGGTTTTGGCAGTTCATTTGATCTCGGGTTCTAGTTTGTGGCATGAGCACCTATCAAAATAATTTAATCCTTTATCTTGCAAAAATTTTTATACATTACTAATACTATTACGGTATACACTATAAATTATTAATAATGTTAAAATACAAAGATATAAAACTTACTAGTTTAAATTTCATACCGGACCTGAAGGGTGTTCCCGTTGCTAAGCCTAGAGGAAAATAAAATTGTAGAAAATTAGTAGAAAATTACCGATAATTACAACAACAACAACAACAACAGCAACATACCCCAGTGCCTCAAAAGGCTCCCGCTCATTACGGGGTGAGGGGGGGTCGGATGTATGCAGCCTAACCCCTATGTTTAAAAACATAAAGCGACCGATAAATATTATACTAAGAATTTATTATTAAAAAAGTAACTTAGAATAGACAATTGACCTATGGATAGTGTTTATCTCTTCACAGATACTCCATATTGTATTAAAATTATATGTCTTCAACTCCTGCAGACCTACAAAATAATACAAAAAAACATTAGTCATGTTTACAAAAGGTTTACATAATCCAAAATATGCTAACAAATAAAATAGTAATAGATGACAACACCACACAATTCAATAATTCTAAAGCTAACAAAGCATTAGATAATACTATAACAAATCCTGCAAACAACAAAACAACAATAAACAATAATATCACACTTCCAAAGACATTACACAATCCAACTAATACTAAAAAGAAGAAAAAGATAGTCAACAAGTTCATGTTTCCAAGAAAATCACAAGGTTACACTACAAGCAAAAATATTAAGAATAAAGGCACTACTTTGTCTGTGCCCCTTAAAAAACATATCGGTACGATTATATCCAACAAAGATATTGAACCAAATTTTAAATATTTAAATAAATTATGGGTTAGTCCATAAATTTCCATAAAAAAAAGTAGTATATACAAAAATATTCCTTAAATGAAAGAACATTTTTTAGAGAAAACTGGTGTCAAGATATGAAAAGATTGAGATGTAATATAGAACTCTTTAAATGGTTTGAATATGCAGGTAAATTGAATGACCAGTAGGAATCATTAAATATGATTGTTAATAAATGGTATGATGCTAATAATAAGATAGTTGGATCTAAAATTCCTCCTTTAGAAGAAATTAGTCCAGCCATAGATGGTAGAATAGTCACCGCTTTACCTTTTAAAATGGATATTGTGGACACTAAAGGTGATCCTACAAATAAAGAAATAAATAAAATATTACAACAAATTAATTATATAAATCAATTACTATATTTAGTTTCTAATTAAATCCTTGAAGTTGATAATAAATTAATTATTAAGGACAAATCACGCCCCTCTTACAATGATAAAAATATAAAATTAGAAACTCATCCAATATTTAAGCTACCAGAATTCTCAAAAGATAAATTCCCCAAGCTTCAGGATCAACCTGAAGTTACGGATGACCTTGTTGATATACTTAATAAAAAATTAAAATTCACAAATACAAAAACTGTTAATACTTTATCTGAAAATAATAATGATATTAATAAATTAAGCTCTAGTTACACTACTTAAAATAATTATTATAAAAAGCCTTCTTTTTTGGATATGTAGTATGAAAAAAATGAGTTTTTAACTCATACTTCACACAATGGGAGAGAAATAGCGGAGTGGAATATTAATAGACTAGCAGAAAATCAAATATATAATAAGTTACATGAAATGGGTATGACCATTACAACATATAAAATAAAAAATATATTGGATAAACAAGCTGCCATGTTAATTATAGCTAGATTTACTGATACAATAAAAATTTGGTGGGATAATAACCTCACAGACGATGATAGGCAAAACGTGGCTAATATACTTCTGTTAACCAAGTTGTTAAGACTGAGTCCATAGGAAAAACAGTGGAAAATCAAATTCATGAAGATGCTACTACCACTTTAATTTATAGTATCACTAAACATTTTATATGTGAGCTTCAACTTTTTCAGGATAGGAGTTTAGAAATATCATCTAATCTATCTTGTCTAATGTTAGAGGACTACAGATGATACAAAGATGTTTTCCTTAATAAGGCTAAGATTAGAAAGGATTGTAATCTTGATTATTGGAAAGAAAAATTTATTAGTGCTTTACCAATCTTATTTTCAGAAAAAGTTAGAAAAAATTAAAAGATAAGTTTGACGGGAAAATTTGCTATCATCAATTAACCTACGATATCTTATAAGTTTTACAAATATAAGAAGATTAGATTTATGTACAAATATGAAACTCAAAAATCAGTTAAAAAAGGATAGTAAAATATCACAAAAGAAATTAGGGAATTTCTGTCAAGATTTTGGATATACCAAAATATCTGCCCCTTCAAAAGAATCCTTCAAAATTATCAAAAGAAAAAATAAATATTATAAAAATAAAAGAAAATTTAAAAAATCTAAAACATACAATAAGGGTGACTTTAATGAAAGGCCCAAAAATGTGATTCAGAAATGTCCATAATCGTAATTTCTATATATCTCAAAATTCGTGTGTGATATCAAAAGTTCGACTTCATATTCTCGATCAGGGACAAAATTGAGTGAAAAATAAGTATAACTCGGATTTTGAAGGACCATATCGAAAAATAATTTTCACTAATTTTCGATTTCCAATGGCCATCCGTGCCCTGGACACGACGCGCCAGGGGATCAGATAAGTGTTGGAATGAAGTTCGTGTCTGGTCCATCCCATGCCATAGGCGTGGACCTGTGTATTATTTTCCTTGAGCTTTCTATCTCGGCCAAGGGTATTAGGATCATAGCCCCATGCCCACTTATGCGTGAAAACACCTATTCTTAGCAATTTTTCAACTCTATATTACTCAAGACTCTCTCAAAAACCTCTCAAAGACTTAACCAAATATCTCATTCAAATTTCTAGGATTTCAAGCCTGACTTTGAAATTCAAGGATTCTTTTCAAGCTCCAAGTTCTTTTCAAGCTCATCTCAAAAAAACCCAAGTTTGAGGTATGTGAGTTTCATCAATTTGGTCCTTTCACCATGGAGCCTAATCTTCTTTTTTATGAAAAAGTGTATGTTTTTACATTGTATTATCTATGAGTAGCTTCTATTATGGATTATGAGCATAAATTATATTGGGGTTTTATGAAATATTGATTGATTATGCATTACTATCTATTTCAAGCTTATACCTTTGAATTGGTTTATCTATTGAGACTATGCATGTTTTGAGCTATGAAACTATGATCTATTATGAGATTTGATAACGAATTTTAAGGTATCCTACATGAGGGTTTTATAATAATGACTTCTCAAGTTATTGATGATCTATTTTATGATTTACATGTCAAGTGACTATATGATGATTAATGACTTTCAAGTATATATTGAATTCATGAAAAGTATTTATGATGTTACAAGTATCAAGTTAAGTCCTATTTCAAGATTTTTACCTCTTGTGAGCTATTCATGTTAAAGCAAGGGTTCATGTATGATTTGTATCTACTCTCATGTTTCTAGTTAGGCTCACCATTAGAGGTCAAGTATGTTAAGAGCTACTCATGTCATGTTTCCATGTTTCTTACAAGTCATTCAAGTATGATTATTTCAAGTATTCTGTGGGATTAGACTTAGCAACGATGGATTGGATGTCGACGTGGACTATCTTCAAGGGTCCATATTTCTTTTCTCAAACTATGTGCCGACATAGGATTATAATTATTACCCTTGCTATACTAGTGGATCCATTTAGTACACCTTTTTATGAAATCCACCCCGAAATAGGATAGGTTCCCATAAGGGGGGTTACCTCTCCGAAATGGGACAGGCTCCCGTAAGGTGAAGTATGGTTTACCTTGGCAAGTAGACCACCTATTTACTGATGAGAAGTAATCATCCGGATTCCAAGTTGTAGGTCGCTTGGTCTTACTTTTGTCGATTAGGGTCTCTTTCCTCACATGTATTATGTTCTATGTAAGTTGAATGATTTACAAACATGTTTTACTTCAAGCATTGACCATGCATGCCATATTGAGGTCTCACTATCCATTGCTTAATACTATGCATTTTGACTATATTGGCTTATGTCTTGTTGCATTGCACCCTATATACTTAGTACATTCAAACATACTAACTCATACTCTATGCCTACATGATGTTACCATTTAGGAATCGAAGCACCACTTGATCATCCTCCACATGGCTAGCATGATCCATTGAAGCAGGCTTTGGTGAATCCTCAACTCTGGGGACACTATCTTTACTACTCTTGCTATATTGAGATTTCTTTTGTTGAACGCTTGTTGTTATGAGGGTGAGCCCGAAAAATGTCTTGGCCCCCGATCCATTTTATGTTTAGAAGTGTTGTTAGAATATTATGATGTTTTTATGCTATAAGCTTGACTCTTTATGCTTTTATAATTATCAAAGACTTTCCTTAGTCCCACTTCCCTTTTTATATTATATCTTGTTGCTGTTTACTTTGCTTCCGCGACCAAGGATGTGTGGTTGATACGCTAAGATGCTTGTTTGGGTCCCTTCGGGTTCTCATTCGTTGTGTCACGTCTAGGCCCTACGCTTAGGTCGTGGCATTTAACTCAAATAATATTGATAAATATTAGAACTGTGAAAAGTTCGGACCGAGCAAGAGATTGTTATATACCTAATAAAAAGTAAGATAAAATAAATATTTTAGAATTAGAGGAGGATGTTAAAAATAAATTATATTCAATCCTTGAGGAAAATGAAAATACATTTTCTTCCAAAGAAATGTCACGATCCAAGCCTAGGGCCTAGACATGACACATTGCATGAGAATCCGAAGGGACCCCAAGCAAGCCTCTTAACATATCATCACACATCCTTAGTCGCAGAAGCAATAAAACACAACAAGAGATAGTAAATTGAGACAGTCGGGGCTAAGGGAACACTTTCATATCATAGACATCAAGAATAAAAGAGTCAAGGCCCATATGATAGATACATAACATGTCCAACAACACCTTTACTACATAGATAAGAGTGGGAGCCACGACAAGAAACCGAGCTCACCTTCATAGTCAATATATAACATAAAAGAAAGACAGTCTTAGTACATAACAAGAGGCCATAAGCAACGTCCTTGGAGTGGAGGGCTCACCAACAAGCTTGAGAAACAATCGTACTAGCCATGTGGAAGTGGAGGATGATCAAGCGGTGCTCCAGTTCCTACATGGTGACATTATGTTGGCATAGAGAATGCGTTAGTCCATTGGAATGTGATAAGTATATATGATTCAATACAACTGATAAGCAGCATAAACAAAATGCATAACATAGGCAATGAATAAACTTATAGCAATATGGCATGTACGAATAATGCTTGTAGTAAAATCATACTTATATAGATCATAATACAAGTGTAAGGAGTGACCATACTTAGTGGAATCCAAGGCCTACCACCTCCTTGGGCACATGTTCTGAACAAGTATGGGTCATCCGAGAAGTACTTGCGCACATCAAAAAGAAACTTTTTACTCTTGTGAGGGTTAAGGCCCTCTGGAAAATATCACTCACCAGAAAGTTAGCAAAATCAGCAAACCAAGGAATGAGGTCAACAACGCTGCTAATACCTGCTCATCGGGAAAGAAGTCATCGATGTTCAACCAATCCTTCAGTCTTGACTCATCCTCCAATCTGGACAAGTGGTCTGCTACTTGGTTCCCAGATCCTTTTCTGTCTAGGACCTCAAAGTCAAACTCCTGCAGTAGGAGAACCCATCTGATCAACCGCGGCTTAGCATCTTTCTTTGCCATGAGTATCTCAAAACGGCATGGTCGGTGTGCAATATTGATTTGGTGCCCAATAAATATGCAGGAACTTGTCAAATGCATATACCACAGCCAATAATTCCTACTCAGTCACTGTATAATTCTTTTGAGCATCATTAAGGGTCTTGCTGGCGTAGTATATGGGGTGGAAAATCTCATTGCGCTTTTGTCCGAGAACAAAACCTATAGCAATTCTGCTTACATCACACATCTCCTCAAACGGGGCAGTCCAGTCAGGTGCAACCACCATAGGAGAGGAAATCAGCTTTTGCTTCAGTCTCAAAGGCATGCTTGCAGATATCATCAAAGTAGAATTTTGCATCCTTCTCCAGTAGTTTTTCATAAAGGGTGTACGATCTTGGAGAAGTCTTTGATAAATCGTCAATAGAAACCTGCATGCCCAAGGAAACTCTGGACCCCCTTCACGGATATGGGAGGCGACTGTTTCTCAATCACCTCGATCTTCGCTTTATCCACTTTATGCCTTTCTCAGGAATCTTATGGCCAAGAACTATCCCCTCTTTGACCATGAAATGGCACTTCTCGTAATTTAGCACCAAGTGAGCCTCCTCACAACACTGTAGTGCCCTACTGAGATTCAAAAGACATATATTAAAGGAATCACCCACTACAGAGAAGTCATCCATAAATACCTCGAGGGTGTCTTCAAACACGTTAGAAAATATCGACATCATACAGTGCTGGAAGGTGGTTGGGGCATTGCATAATCCGAAAGGCATCATTCTAAAAGCAAAAGTCCCATACAGGAAAGTAAAAGTAGTATTCTCCTGATCCTCTAGAGCTATGGAAATCTGATTGTAGCCTGAGTACCCATCCAAGAAGTAGTACCACCCTCTAACTGTCAACCTGTCTAACATCTGGTCCATGAAGGGCATGGGGAAATGGTCCTTCAAGGCCCACTTGTTCAGCTTCTGGTAGTCCATGCACACTCGCCATCCAGTCACTGGTCTCAAAGGGACCAACTCATTTTTGTCGTTGGCTATCACTGTCATGCCCTTTTCTTCGGGACACACTACACTAGATTGACTCATTTGCTATCAGAAATGGGGTATATTACCCCAGCATCTAGCCACTTGATGATTTCTTTTTTTACCACCTTTTCATAGGTAGGTTTATCCTACGCTGATGCTCAATGCTGGGCACGGAGTTATCCTCCAATTTTATCTTGTGCATGCATACCCCGGAGGAATCCCTATGATATCTGCAATGGTCCAACCAATAACTCTCTTGAACTTTTGGAGGACCCCCAACAATGCCTCCACCTGATTTTCATAAAAATCTGAAGCTACAATCACAGAAAGAGTGTTGTCAGTGCCTAAAAATATGAACCTGAGGTGTTGGGGCAGTTCCTTGAGCTCCACAGCTGGAGCCTCCTCGATGGACTGTTTAGCGAGCGGGGTAGACCTGTTCTGTAGATATAAGTCCAACTTTCTGGGGACAAATGGCTTGGTTCCCCTACCTTGCAGCACATTCATGGTGTCGACATACCCGCTAATACTATCATCTAGGAAGTTCATCAACGCTGCTGCTAGTATGTCTACATTCATTGTTTCCTCAAGCGGGATCTTAGAAAGACAATCATCTTCAATATCTAGGATAGACATCACTGCCACCTCTTTAGGTCTATTCATTGTAGCACATACATTGAACTTCACCTCTTTCGTGTTGAGTCTGAAAATCAGCTCCCCTCTCTCTACATCTACTAATGCCCTTCTAGTAGCAAAAGATGGTCTCCCAAGAAAGATGGGAACCTCAAAATCCACTTGGCAGTCCAGAATGACAAAGTCTGCAGGAAAGATGAACCAGCCCACACGGACCATCACATCACATAGAATCCCTATGGGTCGCTTCACTGATCTATTTGCCATGAGTAGTCGCAAGGCGTGGGGGCTCCTAAGCCTAACTGCCTATAAACTGCTAGTGGCAACAAGTTGATGCTGACACCCAGATCACAAAGAGCTCTTGCAAAGTCAAATGCTCTAGTAGTACATGGGATAGTGAAAGCTCCCAGATCTTCCTTCTTTTCTACAAGAGATCTTGTGGCGATGGCACTACAGTGGTGGAGATTGTTTTCTGGATCGATCATAGCTGTCCTCTTCTTAGTCACTAAGTCTTTCATGAACTTAGTATAGCCTGGCATCTGGCCAAGTGCTCCACTAGTAGAATGTTCACTGAAATCTCTTTTAGCATGGACAAGAACATCTGAAAGTTGCCATCTTCAACCTTCTTCTACAACCTCTGTGGGAATGGTGGTGGTCGCTTAGGAATGGCTGGCAGAGGTTGGATCGCTGTTGGTGTCACCTCAGGCTCTTTAGTTATGTCAAGCACTACTGGTGTTACCTCCACTTCTTCACTCAAGTCATCAACATGCTCCTCTACGGGATTAGGCATCTTGCATTTAGCTTCATCCACACCTGCATTAATGGGCACAACAGGGTCAGAAAGTACCTTACTGCTCCTCGTGGTTACTGCCATATAATGACCGTTATTCTTTGGGTTCTGAATAGTGTCACTCAGCAGTGACCCAACTTTTCTCTGGTTTATGGCTGCTGACAATTGACCCATCTGCTGCTCTAGTTGCTTGATTGAGGTGGAATGCGAGTCGACCAACTATCTAACATTGGACATCTCCCCTTTTATATCTCGCATCCCCACCTCCATGTACTCAACCTTGTCAAGTACCTTTGCCATCATTTCTTCTAACTTTGAGTTTCCACCACTATCGTTCTGACGCTCACGGTTTCTATAACCATCTTTGTTTTGCCAGTTTCCTTAATAGTTTTGATCACGACCATAGTTCCGACCTTGATTGCCAGTGTTGAATAGGCGCTAACCCCCTGGCTGCCTAAGAAGTTTGCCTCTTCATCATAGTTATATCCTTGATCATCGTACCTAGGCATTGTGTCTACAACTTTTACCTTTTTTGTGCCTCCTCCTAAGAACTACTTTGCCAGCAAGTCCAATTGGGTCTTCATGTATGCCATGTCTTATAATCCCATTCCTCCTCCTTTCGTCGCTACTCCGCAGTCATCTAAAAGATGAGTCTAGAATAGTCTCCATCTCTAGTGTACCATGCGCTGTTATTCTTGGCTACTAGACCTAAGATCACCACTATGTCTGGCAAAGTCCTAGACATGTATGACACCCTACAGGTGGCATCAATGATCGACGTTGTCACAAAATTGCAGGACCTATAGAAGACTTTCTTCAAATGCTCATCTATGAGGAGACAATCGGGGAACTACTTAAGCTTCTTCCTGAATCTCTCCTAAGTCTCATGTAGTGCTTCATTCGGCAGTTACTTGTGAGAGCTGATGGCATTTGTGATTTTGAGCTGTTTTGCTGTAGGGAAGAACCTCTCTAAGAATGCCTCCTTCAGCTCTCCCCAACTGTGGATGGAATCATGTGGAAGCTCATTCAGCCACTTAGTGGTTGCACTAGAAAGAGATAATGGGAATCACCGCAACCTAATTGCTTGCTGTCTGACCCTAGGAATCTTAGACGATTGGCAAGTTGCCAGAATGTTGAGGACGTGCTGATTTGCATCCTCGATTGTCGTTCCGCTGAACAACACTTTCAACTGTAGCATCTGCAGCATAGTGCTAGTGATAGTGAACTTAACACCCGCGGGCAGTGGGGGAAGTACAATCGCCACAGTGGTCCCGACACCCTCATCATCATCATTCACTGCATGGGGCGGCTGAGGCACTGGGGTCTCACACCGAGCAATGACACCTGTCTAAATGGTGCTGCCGGTGGTACCTCATTGCCAGCATTTTCATAATCACCCAGACCGTTGTTACCCCCACAAGCGAGGTTCACCGCCATTTCTCTCTATCAAGGTGCTTCGTGATCTTAGGCATTCATTCTGCAGATTGATTCAGTAAGCTCGGGGTCGTATGGAACAAGTGCTTCACCCTTGCTATGGGTGTTTGGCATGCAACGATGGCTCCCTACCAAGAAACAAAAACAAGAAACAAAAGTAAAATTAGGGCTAGTATTACAAACTGAAAAGAGAAACTAATAGACTATTACTTCGTCATATTCCCCGGCAACGGCGCCAAAATTTGATATGCCCAAATTTACACTCCAAATGGAATAGTAAAGCGGTCGTTGATCAATATAGAACTCAACCAGAGTTGAGGTTGATCCCATAGGAAATGCATGAGAATATATCTATTAGCACCATTTTCAGATGTAATATCTAGTCTCGAAACAAAAGTGCATAAAGTAAATGGGGGGTTTTGTTTTTTTTTTTCAAACTACTTTACTAAACTAAAGAAATAAACGAGTGCAAGAATGACTAGATTTCAAACAATTTATGCGAATCTAGGATTGTGTTCCCCATGACATCTAATGCGATAGCCGAATCTAGTGGTAAACTCGTTCATGATTACGTATATAAGACCTAACAAGTTATGTAACATCTAATTCATCTTTCAGTCCCTCTGAAATACATATCATTCATCACCTTTCGATCTCAGAATGTCTACGTATTAACCCTTGTTATTCATCCCTGAATACTCTGACCTTTCGATCCAAGTACTTAGACTAGGTTAAAAACCTCGAATTTCTGTCGTAGAACTCTTTTCGTAATCAAAACATCCCTTTCAGCCATGCAAAGAATAAAGGCTTACCCAAATGTGTCGACTCATCAAGGAAGATATTATAACGAAGATACTACGATATATACGCTAATCAATCCCGAGACTTACCCCATATTCACCTATCTTATTGATTTGTCATGGTTCCCACAACCCTAGTTGTGGGTTTAGCCTAACATATTCAAGGAATAAAACTCGCAACAATACAAGGAATTTATAACAGAAGACTTACAATTGAATAATCGATGAATCCACAAGTTACAAGCTTGAATATGATAAGCAAAATCCCAAAATCTTGTGAAATCTATAAGAAAATAATATTTTTCAATGTTTTCTAGCTCTAGCCATCCAAGACTAACTAAAAATAAAATAAAATAATTATATATGTATATGTATATATATATATATATATATATATATATATATATATAAAGAAAACCTAATCCAAATTAAAATAGGAAAAATCTGTCTGCATGGACCACGGATCACCAAATGGTCCTTGTGAAGGTAAACGGACCGTCTGGCAGTCCGTTTGGTTGCACTTCATTTCTTCTCCAGCAACCTCTCCATGCGCCAATAGACGGGCCATGTGAGTCCGGATGGTTCGTGACACGGGCCGTCTCCTTGGCCTTAGCGTTTTCCAGCTCTCCTTTGATGTCACGAGCCATGTCAGGGATCGTGGTTGGTCACACGACCCGTGACACATTCTGCCCCACATCACTTAGCACGGAATATTCAACTTTCGATGAGACGCGATCACGTCACATTGACGGTAGGTGGAACGATCTGTGTCACTCCAGCCAGCCCGTTTAGTGCCTTGTCCGACATCCCTTAAATAGATTTTGCTTGGTTTCAACGGTGATGCCTTCACGTCACTTTGACGCGCCAACACACGACCCCTATCATTTCTCACGGCCCGTGAAGTACGCCGTCATGCTCGCCTTGGCCATCTTGCATTGCACACCGTCCCACATGGCCAAGTGTGAGGCCCCGAAGGACCTCACGACTCGTGGGAAGCCACATGAGCCGTGGAGGTCCACGTGGACCCTCACTTCGCCTCAATTCTTCTCTAGTTGCCTGGGCCGCTTCCAAATACCAATATTTTGGCCTCTTTACGTTCATTTTATCTTCATTTGTCCTTGAATACATGCCTCAATAATTTTTTCCTGAAAAACAACAAAAACAAACATTAAAATAACAAGTTTGCTTGAGAATGTGCAAAATTTCTATGTTTAAAGCGTTATACAAGTCGTATTTCTATGACTCATCACTTGTCTATCCAAAATCTAAACTAGAACCTCTTCTTAGGTCAAATTGTCTTCAACAACACCCACCACATCAAGAGGCACAATAGCATGAGGGTCACCCACACACTTCCTCTACAAAGACACATGAAAGAATGGATGAACCAACTCCTTTTCACTAGGCAAATCCAACTCGTAGGCCATCTTACCAATCCTTCTCATAACCCCAAAAGGACCCACATATCTTGGGCTTAACTTGCCCTTCTTTCCAAAATGGACTACACCTTTCATGTGTGACACCTTCGAGTAGACCCAATCACCAACCTTGATTTCAAGATCCCTTTCTCCTCATATTGGCATAGGACTTTTGGCGACTTTGGGCTATCTTCAACCTTTCTCTAATCATCTTAACCTTCTCAAGAGCCTCCATAACTAGATCCGGTCCTAACAAATCCACCTCTCTAACCTCAAACCATCTAACTAGTGATCTACAACACCTACCATTGAGGGCCTCGAAAGGAGCCATTCCAATACTAGAATGATAGCTATTGTTATATGCAACTCAATCAATGGAAGATGATCATCCCAACTACCCTTGAGTTGGAACAGACAAGCCCTAAGCATGTGCTCAAGTGTTTGGATAGTCCTTTTGGCTTGGCCATCCATTTGAGGGTGAAAGGCTGTACTAAGCTTAACTCGTGTACCAAGACCCCTTTGAAAGGACCTCCAAAAGTGCAAGGTGAATTGAGCTCCACGATCCGATATGATGGACAAAGAAATCCCATGTAACCTTACCAAGTCACGAATGTATAACCTAGCATATCTTCAGCCTCATA
The DNA here is from genome assembly GCA_011800125.2 of Solanum clarkiae. Classification (NCBI taxonomy): domain Eukaryota; kingdom Viridiplantae; phylum Streptophyta; class Magnoliopsida; order Solanales; family Solanaceae; genus Solanum; species Solanum clarkiae. Next base: position 11,203 of record JAABOM020066710.1, on the reverse strand, counting down.
TGTGGTCTTAACGGGTAGAAAATGAGCCGATTTTTTCATCTTATCGACCACAACCCAAATGGAATCAAAGCCTTTACTAGTCTTGGGAAACTCAACCACAAAATCCATATTAATCACCTCCCACTTCCAAGTAGGAATCTCTATTTCTTGGGTTAGGTCACCCGACCTTTGATGTTTGGCTTTGACTTGTTGGCAACTATGGCAACTGGATACAAATTTTGCAATGTCCCTCTTCATACCTCCCCACCAATACATATCCCTCAAATCCATATAGATTTTGGTAGAATCGAGGTTAATAGAATAAGAAGAATTATGAGCCTCATCAAGCATTTTCTTCCTCAAACAATCAACACAAGGCACACGCAACCTACCTTGGTACACCCTTGGGAGAAAACCTTCACCTTGCCCTCTTGTACTAAGGCCTTCAACTCTAATAAGGAGGGATCAAGGTCTTGCTTTGCTATCACCTCATTAGCCAAGGAAGACTTAGAACTGTCAACAACAACACTACCATTACCCATCTCTTCCAACCTAACCCCTAATCTAGCCAACCGATGCATCACCACCAACATGAGCTAGGCTACCCATAGACACCATACTCAAGGCATCCGCCACAATATTAGCCTTACTGGGATGAGAAGTTCTTAAGAAGTTCTAGCCACCTTCTTTGCCTCAAGTTGATGTCCTTTTGAGTGAAGATATATTGGAGGCTCTTATGATCGGTGAACACATCAACATGCACCTCATACAAGTAGTGACCCAAATCTTTAATGCAAACACAATGGCGGCTAACTCAAGATCATGGGTAGGATAATTCTTTTATGCACTTTGAGTTGTCTAGAAGCATAGACTATGACCTTACCATTTTGCATCAAAACACAACCCAAATCAATCCGGGAAGCATCACAATACACAACAATCTCTCTAGCCCTTCCGATAGTGACAATATAGGAGCAAACACAAGCTTATCTTTCAATGTTTGGAAACTCCTTTCACATTCATCGGACCACACAAATTTGGCTTTCTTTTGAGTCAACTTTGTCATAGGGGAAGTAATAGAAGAGAACCCATTCACAAATCTCCGATAGTAACCCGCTAGGCCCAAGAAGCTCCTAATATCTGATGGGGTTAATGGACTAGTCAATTCCTAATCACATCCTTCTTCTTAGGATCCACCTTAATACCATCCCCCGACACCACATGTCATCGGAAGGCAACCTCCCTCAACCAAAACTCACACTTTTCATACTTAGCATATAACTTCTCTTTCCTCAATCTTTGCAACACAACCCACAATTGAGCCCTATGCTCCTCCTCATCATGAGAATATATCAAAATATCATCAATGAATACCATAACAAATGAATCAAGGTAGGGTTTAAAGATCCTATTCATTAGATCCATGAAGATGGACGGTGCATTAGTCAACCCAAATGACATCACAACAAACTCACAATGCCCATATCTAGTCCAGAAGGCCGTCTTAGGAATATCACACTCCCTCACCTTCACTTAATGGTACCCGGACCGAAGATCATCTTAGAGATGTTGCTAGCCCCTTGCGATTGGTCAAGCAAATCATCAATCCTTGGAAGAGGATACATATTTTTGGTGGTGACCCTATTAAGTTGTTAGTAGTCAATGCACATCTTAAGAGACCCATCCTTCTTTTTCACAAACAACACTAGTGTACCCCAAGGTGATTGGCTAGGTCTAATGAAACCCTTCTCCACCAAGTCCCTCAATTGTTCCTTTAACTCCTTGAACTCCGCCGGGGCCACGGTAAGGGGGAATATAAATGGGTTAAGTACTGGGGAGGAGATCTATACAAAATCTATTTCCCTTTTGGGAGGAACACTAGGAAGATCATTTGGAAAGACATCAAAAAACTCATTTACAAATAGAACTGACTCCATGGGAAGGACTTTAGACTCCACATCCCTAACCCTCACAAGATGGAAAAGACACACCTTAGAGATCAACTTACAGTTTAATACAAGAGATGGATCTACCCTTGACCACCACATCATGACTCTCCCACTCAAGGACGGGTTCATTTGGGAATTGAAATTTTACCCTATGGGTTCTACAATCAATAGAAGCGTAGTATGCATGCAACCAATCCATCCCAAGAATGACATCAAAATCAACCATATCTAACTCAACAAAATCGCAAGGCAACATTTTATGTAATATGCAAATGGGACAATTTCTATAGACCTTTCTAGCAACAATAGATGCACATATAGGAGTAGACACCTCATATGACTCATGCAACAATTCGGGCTCAACATGGAACTTTTTGGCAACAAGGGGGGTAACAAAAGAAAGAGTGGCACCCGGATCAATCAAAGCATACACATCAAAATCTAAGACTTTCAATATACCAGTAACGACGTCAGGCACCTCATCAACCCCTTTCCTCCCATGCAAAGCATAAAACTGGTTATGCCTAGGAGCACACTCTTGTCGACCACCTCTCCCCAATGGAACCGCATTAGCACCTTGTGAACAAACCTCTTTGCCCTTGTTACGATTACAGGGGCAATCCATCACTTTATGCCCAACTTCCCCACAACCATAACATGCATTAGTGTCCCTCAAACATGGGCAACTATGACCCCTACCACATTTTGGACACCCACCATTAGGAACATACACCCCTAGCTCCTTGGGCCCTTGGAAAATCATTGTTAACCCTCTTACTAAATGCATGAGAAGACCCATGGACTTGATGGAACCGGCTACCCTTTAGAACTTACCATCAAAATGGGCCCTCTTGCCCTCATGACTCCTCCTCTTCCTCAACTTCTCCTCTTCCATTTGCTCAACATAGGCCATAAAACGGGATAAGTCCATGTCACTAATCAACATGGCCGACTGGCATTCCTCACTCACTAAGTCGGAGACTCACATCACAAATTTGTTCATCCTAGACCTTGGGTCAGCCACCAAGTAAGAAGCATACTTAGAGAGTTGAGTAAACTTGAGGGCATACTCCCTCACTCTTATAAGCCCTTGTCTCAATTTCATAAATTCCACTAATTTAGCATGCCTAAGTTCAAGAGGGAAGAATTGATTAAGGAAAGCCACCTTGAACTCTTCCCAAAGTACCACATAGTTGACTCCCTTCTCTTCCTTGCATTGTTCAATCCCCTAGAGTTGGTAAGCCGCCAACTCCACCTTTTCCTCCAATCTAACTCCCATGATATCCAACACCTTGTAGACCTCATCAATGAACTCTTGAGGGTCCTCATTTACTTTTGACCCATAGAATTTCAGGGGACTCATACTCGTGAAATTTCTCACCCGAGAAGCCGGTGTAGGAGTATGAGGGGCTTGGGCCCCTTGGTTGGCTTGGTTAGCTACCACTTGTACAGAGCAAAGTGAGAGCATCCCAAAGCTCCCCATTAGCAGGTTGCTCCTCTGGTGTGCGGGCTCTTCTCTCTCTTGTGTTAGGCATGATCTAGCATAGCAAAAAACAATAGTTGGGGGGGGATAACCTTACTTCAGCTCTATAGCACGACTTAGAACATGAAGAAGGGAAACATTTCCTAAAACGTCTCATAGACTCCTGCTCATAGTTGTGGTTCACACCACAACCATGAATAAGACTCTAATCGACGCCGTGCATTGGGCTCCGAGGATCTAACAAATTAGTGCTCTGATACAAAGTTTTTCATGACCTAAGACTTGGTCCTAGACGTGACACGGCGCATGGGAATTCGAAGGGACCCAAGCAAGCCTCTAAACATATCATTACACATCCTTGGTTGCAGAAGCAATAAAACACAACAAGAGATAGTAAATTAGGATAACCGGGGCTAAGGGAACACTTTCATATCATAGGCATCAAGAACAAGAGAGACAAGGCTCATAGCATAAATACGTAACATGTCCAACAACACCTCGACTACATAGATAAGAGCGAGGGCCATGACAAGCAATCGGGCTCACTCTCATAGTCAATACATTAACATAAAAGAAAGACAATCTTAGTACATAGCAAGAGACCATTTGCAACGTTCTCGGAGTGGAGGACTCACCAACAAGCTTGAGAGATAATTGTACTAGCCACATAGAGGAGGAGGATGATCAAATGGTGCTCCAATTCCTACATGGTGACATCATGTAGGTGTAGAGTATGCGTTAGTATATCAGAATGTACTAAGTATATAGGATGCAATGTAACAAGGGATAAGCACCATAAACAAAATACATAACTTAGGCAATTAATAATCTTATAGCAATATGACATGTATGATGATGCTTGTAGTAAAATCATGCTTATATAGATCATAATACAAGTGTAAGGAGTGACCATACTTAGTACAATCCAAGGCCCACCACTAATGATGTTCATGCTCCAATAAGAAAGTGGTCACTATCAATAATTAACCTAACCGAAGGTTAGGATCGAATCTACAGGGAATACAGGGTTTGACTACAAGAATTCACTATCAATTAGTTCTACTATCTATAACTAAAATCTCTAAATAGAGGGTTTTCTTTATAATTCAAGAATAAAAACAAAAACTACGCTAACGATGCGGGAAAACACTCAAATTTGGGGACAACTTGGGAATTGTGTTCCCCATGGTTTGTCGACTTGATTACCCTAGACAACATACTATAATTGGAAATTCGCATGCAGGATGGTAACTTAGGTTCTTCCACCCTCTTGTGAAGGTGAAGGTCAAATTTCACCATGGCGCTTGGTCGGCAACCTTGGTGTGCCAACTAACTATTATCTATCGTCCCAATCAACCTCCCCTTGGTCAGGTTTGGTTGATTAGATGAGAACACATCAATTGAATCCTGTCATTTACTTCCCTTTTCCTATTCGTCACCACCTTGGTTGGGATTGTGATAGTAGGCAGGGTTTAGTGTTGGCCACCACTAAACAACAATCAAAATGAAGGGAAATAAATAATAGATGCAAAACCCCAATCATAGAAATGCAATAAATCTAGGTTATCTCGAGTCAACTACCCATGGTTCCCACAAACAAGTTGTGGGTGCTTAGCTACTCATGGCTAAAACAAAACCAACAAAAATACAAAGACAAGACATAGTTGAGAGTTTTAGCCAAAGCAATGAAAAAAACTAGCACCACAAGTAGCAAACCACAAGCATGATATATTGAGAATGAATACAATATGGGATTTGCACTCCCCAAAAGTGGGTTTTCCAAGAGAAAATCAAAATCAACACTAAAACCCTAAAATAATCTAGAGATAATATTCAAAAGCGATGTTCAATTCTCAATTTTGAGTTTCATGTTTCATAAAATCCTAACTTAAAGTATTTATAGTGTTACACATTTGATCCTAAAAAATTATACAAAAAGGACAGCTGGCAGCTGGTACATCTCGCAGGTACGACTCGTAGGATGGCCTACGAGTCGTAATCGGTCTCTCATATCAGGTTCTTGGCATTTTGGACTCAACTGGCATGACCCACTGGTATGAGTCGTTGCTTGGACTATGACTCATATGCTCCTCCGTAGTCGGCCTTCATCTTTTGGTCCAAAGTTTGAGCTCTCTATTTCCTTCTATGAGTACACCTATATGAGTCGTACTGAGACTTACGACTCGTATGATGCGTCATAGGGCTGACCTCCACTTAGAAGCTTTTTGATTTTTGCTCTTTGTTTTTGACTACAAGATCACCATACGACTCGTAGGTGAGCTCGTATGTCCTGTGCTTCAGCAAAATCTACAATTTTTCTCCAAAATCATGCCAACTTACCTTTTTTGCAATAACAACACAAAAACACATACAAACTATAAAAAGTCGCATTAAGAACTCACAAAATCCCTTGTTTTAGATATCTAATGTATTGTATTTTGAAAGTACATCAACACACTCAACTTAGAAATGTTGTTTGTCCTGAAGTGACGACTCAATCTACACAGACAATGAGAAATAAGAGCAGCTATACTAATGGCATATACATTATTCACTCTACTCCAGATACCCAACTATCAATTAAAAACCAGATTGCAAAGCTACTAAGCACAACAAAAACATGATGATGAATTTGGCAACCCAACTATGATAAGCTAAGGAGCTTCAACCATCCACAATCACTGGTATAGCCATATGCTAATGAAGCAGTGCAAATGCCCTCACAGAAAAGAAATCCCTCTTACTCACTCAAAAAGCATTTAGAACTCAGGGACTGAGGAAGCATTCTCATTGTCACAAATGAAATTCATGCAAAATGACTAACACCATAGATTTGCCTCTATACTCATCTTCCGACTTGGTGACAAAGTGGATTTTGATCACTTTAGGACTTAAGGGCTTGTAACATAGGTTCAGGGGGCTTTGGTATGGTATTTTAGGCAAATAATGACTAAAAGTTATCCTTGAACCATGTTTACCAACACTTTTTCCTTAATCACCCAAACATTTTCACTAAATCCAACCTCATTCTCCTATTTCAAGCTTTTCCCGTGTGCTTTCTTTCTCTTTTTCAGCTGTGCCTCTATCTTGAACTCTTTTCGTGCTAATCTTTTCAACTCAAGACACTTTTCTTTTCTTTTTCTTCACCCGACTCATGATTATTCATTTCTTCCCTTCTTTCCTAGCTAACTACCTCATTTTTTTTACTTTACCACAATAAAGGCCACCCTCAACTTAGGCTTTTAGCTTGAGGTGAAATATACAATATATATGCCTCAAACTAGAGCCACCCATTGTAGCCACCCTTAACTTAAGCTTTTAGCCTCAACCAAGGTTCACATGTTCAAAGATAGGCCAGGGCCAATATCAAGGTATTTCATTAAACAAGGTTAGTTAGCAAGGTGTCAAGAAAAAATTAGTACATGAGAAGCTCAAAAATTTGGAACAAGAGATTCACTAGCTTATTTGGTAGGTCATTTAGGCAAAAGTGGGCTCACTAAAAGAGCAAACGCCTAAGATCCCTTCCAAATCAACCAAATCACCAAACCAATATTAAAGTAACAAGGCAAGTTCTGAGTCCATATAAGATACATGAATGCGGTAAAATAAGCTCACAACACACATTGCATTTTACACATACAATCAAGTATAGACTCACAGGTCATGCTTTCACCCTCAACTTACCTTCACATTATCAGAACAAATATTGCGAGATACTCAAAATGCATGAATGCATCAATAAACACAATCTCAAAAAATTTGAGGGTACCTAATTTTTCATAAAATTTTAAAAAGCATTTCAAGACTATGTATATGCCAATGGATAGCACTACTATGTATCTACAAACTATCTACACTACCTAAAACATGCAGATTCAACAGAAAATTAAACATCCACAAGGAAAAAGAAATACAGCAAGAAAACCTTAGGATCAAAAATAGGGGAAGTTATGGACTCGAGGCTACTCAGACTTCACCTTAATCCATATCTTTCCACACCCCATGAAAATAGAATACTTTGTCCTCAAATTAAAAACACGTACTAAGACGAAAATGACGAAAACATAACCATAGATATATATACATTAAAAAGCAAAATTTTAAAAATTAATATCCAAGAGAAAAGATAAAAATAACATCCTACATAAAACATCCAAAACCAACATAATAGAAAGATTGTCCAACAAAAGAACAAAGTATCCATAAAGAAAAGATAAGAACTGGGGTCAAAAGGACATATATGTAATGAAAGAATTTATTTTATTAATGATTTTATAATAACAAAGGAAATAAATTAATAAATAATATTAGGCATCCCTTTTATAACCCAAATAAAATCATATATCATAAAATAATATATCAGGAAAAAGAATTACTTTCCCTTATCTAAATAATATATCAAAAAAGCAAAGTGACCATATAAAAAATAAAGATATCTTTAGAATAAATCTACTCTCATAACAAATAATTATTTAAAAGAAGATATAAAAATTAAAAGAATTGAATCCTCGCTAAGAGCCCCGAAAGTAGAAGCCAAAATAAAAATCTTACAAGAAGTTATAGAAAAGGAGTTTATTCAGACTTTTCTAATGCATTTTGGGAAAGGAAAAACCATGTTATTGAGCTAACTTATAAAGAGGGATTTGATGAAATGTTTATACCCACTAAGGTAAGACTTATTCAAATGAATGCCAAATTAATGGAGTATTGCGAGAAGGAAATTAATGATTTACCAAAAAAAAAATTATTAGACCATCCAAATCACCTTGGAGCTGCTCGGCCTTTATGCTAATAATAGTCCCAAAAAAGAAAGAGGTGCTCCTAGGCTAGTTATTAATTACAAACCCCTTAATAAAATGTTAAAATAGATTAGGTACCCCATTTCTAATAAAAAGATCTTCTTAAAAGAACCTACAAAGTTAATATTTTTAGTAAGTTTGACATGAAATCAACATTTTGGCAAATACAAATCACAGAAAAGGATAAATATAAAACATCCTTCAATGTCTCTTTTGGGCAATATGAATGGAATGTAATGTCCATTGGACATAAAAATACTCCATCGAAATTTCAAAATATTATGAATAATATATTTAATTCATATCATCGTATCTTTATAGTTTATATAGATGATGTGTTAATATATTCCAAAGATATTGATCAACACTTTAAACACCTTCAAACCTTCTTAAAAGTTTTTGAGAAAAATGGACTAGTAGTAAGCTCTAAAAAGATTAAATAATTTCAAACGTCTATTAGATTTCTTGGTCATGATTTGTATCAAGGAACTTATAAACCCATTTGTAGAGCCATAGAGTTCTCGTTAAAATTTTCAGATAAATTAATAGATAAAACACAACTCTAGAGACTTTTAGGGAGTCTCACTTATGTTGCATATTTTGTTTTCAATATTAGTTAGATATGTAAACCTCTTTATCAACATATTAAAAAGAATCATGTACCATGGGGATTAGAACATACTAAGGCTGTCAAAAAGGTTAAATCAATAGTTCAAAATCTCTCATGCCTAGGGATACCACACCCAGACACGCTCATGATCAATAGAGACCGACACATCAGAAATAGAGCATGGAGGGGTATGCTTAAACAAAAGATTTCCAATGAATCTGGTGAACAACTAGTGAGATTTACTTCAGAAAATTGGAATAATACTCAAAAAAAATTTAGTACTATAAAAAAGAAAATTCTAGTCATAGCACTATGCATTACTGAATTTCTAGATGATTTAGTCAACAAATAATTTATGTTAAGAGTCGACTACAAAATAGTCAAAGATATTTTACAAAAAGATGTTAAGAATTTAATTTCCAACCAAATATTTGCTAGATGACAAACTTTACTTTCTAGCTTTGATTTTCATATAGACTTTATAAAAGGAGATGATAATTCTCTCCCAGATTCTTTAACACGAGAATATTTATAGGAAAATAATGAGACTAGAAATACCAGCAATAAAACCCCCGAGGCTTCTACTTCAGCCCTTTAAATCAGAAGACAAAATGATAAGGTCCATCAAAGAAGGGAATAAAAGGCCCGAAAATAGATATTCAGTCCTGGTGGAGTTTCCAGCTCTGCCTAAACCCAACATGTTTTGTTATTAAAAGAACCCATAACTAGCTTACTCAATAAACCAACTCTTAAAAATAACTTCTCATAATCATCAAATATTTTTGTCCAAACAAAAGATAGTTATGAATGAAACCCTTCGAAACATATTCCTAGGCAGTGATCCCAAATACCAGGGAAAAAATTAGGAAAAGGCCATTTCATTAGATAAGAAGGAATTTCTAATAACATTTTTGCAGGTATTACCAGTCATGGCTCTCGATAGAGCATATGAAGGATTTGGAGTACCCGAATTATTAAAATCATGCTACACCAATAGATGTGGAGACAAAAGATCCACTAAAAACTCGAAGGTATTACGAGTTTATATTAACAGATACAAACTCTATCAAAATTGAGCAATCCAGATAGTATTTAGTTTTCAAGATTTACGGTTAAAAGAATATTAAGCCCTTTTGAATGGTTTGTAGATCATCTACATACATCTTTTCCCTTATCAAAATTTCATCGACCTTGGACTTATAATTGACATGATTATAAGGTAGCCTTGTACAACTTTATGTATATTAGGCCAAGTACCCATATATTATTTATCAAATATTCTGAAAAAAGAAAAATGCAGTAATTCCGCTATAGCTTTACAAATGGTGGAGCCAATTTGGAGGTAATAAACAAGTAATGTCACCACAATTTCTGATGTAGTTCGAAAGATTTTAGGTAGAACAAAATATTTCTATACAACAACAACTACAACAACATACCCAGTATAATCTCACAAGTAGGGTCTAGGGAGGGTATAATGTACGCATACCATAGAAGTCTAGGTTGTTTCCTGGAAACCCTCGTCTCAAAACCCGTAAGTAAGAACGAACTAGATATGACAAAAGAGGGAAGGGAACAGAAAAATAACGACTAATAATGATAGTATGTAAATAAGGTAAACTAACACATACTATAACAGGTAGTGCGAATGCATGGAAAAAAAACACCTAACTCTACCATTAGCCTGCTACTCTAATTCGCAACCTCCACTTTTTTCTATCTAAGGCCATGTCCTCAGTAAGATTAAGTTCCGTCAAATCTTGTCTAATCACCTCCCCCTAGTACTTCATCTGTCTACCTCTACCCCTCCAAGTATCTCCCAAAACTAGCCTCTCATACCTCCTAACAGGACCATCGGTACTTCTTCTCTACACATGTCCAAACCATTGCAGTCTCACTTCCCTCTTCTTTTCGGCCACCGGGGCCACCTATAGCTTTTCCCGGATGGTCTCATTCCTAACCTTGTCACTCCTGGTGTGACCACACATCCATCTCAACATCCTCATTTTTGCGACATGCATCTTCTGAATATGTATCTTCTTAATTGGCCAACACTCCACTCCATTTAACAACAATGGTCTAACCACCATTTTGTAAAACTTACCTTTGAGATATGGTGGTATCTTCTTGTCAGACAATACTCCAGAGGCAAGCCTCCATTTAGTCCATGCTGCCCCAATACGGTGTGTAACATCATCGTCGATATCGCCACTACTCTGGATGATGGACCCTAAATACTTAAAGTTTTCTCTCTTGGGGATAAGTTGAATGGCAAGCCTCACATTAGAGTTTGCCTCATCCCTTTTAACACTGAACTTGCACTCCAAGTATTCAGTTTTAGTCCTGCTCAATTTGAAACCTTTGGACTCCAAGGCATGTCTCC
>JAABOM020066693.1:0-40014 GCA_011800125.2 Solanum clarkiae | reverse complement strand
AAGCAAAAGCAATCACCCTACCATGTTGTGCCAGCACACACCCCAAGCCAACTCCTGAAGCATCGCAATACACTGTATACCCCTCGGTGCCTTCTGGGAGTACTAGTACAGGTGCATAAGTTAGCTTATTTTTTAGCTCCTGGAAGCTCCTTTCACATACATCATTCCATTGGAACTTGGTTGCTTTACATTTCAACTTTGTTAGAGGTACAGAAATAGAAGAAAAACTTTCAACAAACCTTCTGTAATAACCTGCCAACGCTAGAAAGCTCCGAACATCCGTGGATGTCGTAGGCTTGGCCAATCTTTCAAAACCTCTATCTTTCGTGAATCAACCCTTATTCCCTCATCAGACACAATATGACCCAAGAATGCCACTAATTTTATCCAAAATTCACATTTAGAAAATTTGGCATACAATTGTCGATCACGAAGAACCTGTACCACTTGTCGTAAGTGATTTGCGTGGTCCTCTTCTAATCTTGAATATACCAAAATGTCATCTATAAATACTATTTTGAACACATCCAAGAATGGATTAAATACCCTATTCATCAGATCCATAAAAACTACTGGTCCATTCGTTAGCCCAAATGACATAACAAGAAATTCCAAGTGACCATAGCGTGTTCTGAAAGCAGTCTTAGGTATATCTTTCTCCTTCACCCTTCCTTGGTGATGCCCGAATGTCAAATCAATTTTTAAAAAGCCTTTGGCACCCTGTAACTGATCAAATAAATCACCAATCCTGGGGAGGGGGTATTTATTCTTAATTTTCACCCTATTCAATTGTCAATAGTGGATACACATTCTCAAGATTCCATCCTTTTTATGTACAAATAATACTGGTGTACCCCAAGGTGACACACTAGGTCTTATAAAACCCTTCTCCAATAAGTCTTTTAATTGTTCTTTTAATTCACGTAATTTTGTTGGGGCCATTCTATATGGAGGGATGGAAATAGGTTGAGTGCCTGGAAGTAATTCACTACGAAAATCTACTTATCCTTCTAGAGGTAAGCCTGGAAGTTCTTCAGGGAACATATCAACAAATTCATTCACTACTGGAATCGATTGAAGAGTTGGTGATTCTACCTTTATATCCCTCACTCTAACTAAATGACATATATACCCCTTGGATATCATCTTTCTGGCCTTAAAATAAGAGATAAACTTCCCCTTTGGTGGCCCAACATTGTCTTCCCATTCAAGAATTGCCTCATTTGGAAAGTGGAAGTACACTCTCTTAGTTCGATAATCTATGGTGGCATAGCAAGAAGCTAACCAATCCATACCCATTATAACATCAAATTCCACCATTTCTGGCTCAATAAGGTCGACCAATGTGCCACGGTCACAAACAGTTGCTACACAGTCATAATAAACCCTTCTAGCCAAAATAGATTCACCAGTTGGTGTTGACACTTTAAATGGTTCGTTCAATAATTTGGGTGTTCTTTTAAGCTTCCCAGCAACTAGTGGGGTAATGTATGATAGTGTAGAACCAGGGTCAATTAATGAATATACATTATGTGAAAAGATGGACAATGTACCTGTGACCATATCGGGTGTAGCTTCCAAATTTTGCTGACTCCCCAGAGCATAAGTGCAATTCTGGACTCCTCTAGAGCTAGCTGCCCCTCTAACACCTCTACCATGACCCATAGGAGCTTTGTGACCCCTACCTAATAGAGGAACTAATGATTATGATGCAACAGCTGATCCAGTAGGTTGTGCTATATCACCCATATGTCTCCTCGGGCAATCTCTCATTATATGCCCTGGCGTACCACACCAATAACAAGCGTCCATCCCAACACGCTCATGTACCTAAATGACTTCTTCCAAACCGTTTACAAGGTATGTAGGGATCATTTGCTGGCCTGCTGAATATCTCGCTGTCCGGGCGCCTTGCCCTTCACTTTTTGGACCAAACGGATTTCTCCTAGACCCCTGAAGTTGTGGTAGAGTACTGCTACAGAGTAGGAGGATGATGGCATTAGCGGTCTATAAGAAAATCAAGGTCTAGGCTCACCTTGTGGTGGTGTAAACTGCCCTGTAGACTTGGCCCTCTTGGACTGCGCCCTTTCTAACTCTCGTGTCTTTCTTCTTTGCCTCTGATCCTCCAATTTATGTGCAAAATCTTGCATTCTCGCTATATCCATGTATTTGTTCAAAGAAGCAATAGTATAGTGTCTGACCAGATACGTATCTAATCTATCCACATATCGATGAACTTTATCTGCCATAGTAGCAACTAATTAGGAGCATACCTGGCCAGGGAATTAAATTGAAGGCTATACTCCCTCACGCTCATATTCCCTTGGTGGAGATTCAATAACTTATCTAGATGGGCCTCTTGGATCTCTAATGGCAAGTAATGGTCAAGAAATGCCTCTTTGAACTCCTTCCAGGTAGTTGGGGGTGCATCTATACCCTTAGATTGCTTCCAAGCTTCATAACACAACATGGCCACACCCTTCAACCTATATGTCACTAATTCGGCAACTTTTGTAACACTCACATACATAATATCTAAAGTGCGTTGAATCTGATTAATAAAGTCGTGGGGATCATCATTAGGATCTGACTTAGTGAAGGATAGAAGGTCCAAATTAAGGAAATCAGGTATCCTCGTGCCAGTTACCCTATCTGCACCACCTACACCTATAACTGGACCTTCCTATCTTTGACCTTGGCCAGCAACTATACGAGCCAATAGTTGGATTGCATTTCAGAGATCCTGCACAGTAGCATCAATAGGTGGTTTTGGGGGAATTTCACTAGTTCCGGGTTCATTAGGATCTAGAGGAGTTGGAGATGTCTATGACAGAGACTCCTCTTGAACCTCATTTTGTTGTCTCACCTAACTGGGTATACCAACCACCACTTCTACTCCCTTCCCTTTACCTTTGTTTTGCCTAGTTTTCGACATATTTGTTGTACAAAATAATTTAGGAGTTAGACATAATGCAACTATTACATTTGGCTCTATGGCACGATCTAAAGAATGAAAAGAAAGTAACAACTCCTAAATGCCATGTAGCCTCCTGCTTATAAATATGGTGCACAACATATCGATAAACAAGATTCTACATAGACACGGCTTTGTGGAATCCCTAGGATGACCCGCTCTGACACCACTTCTGTCACGCCCAAAATCCCGTTAAGACGGACTGGCACCCATTGCCAATAAGTCCCGGGAGAACCAAAACTGTATTTATGCGCTTTCTATACATATTATAAGGGATTTCTACATTCAGCATGCCTTCAAGAAAGTAAACAGTAATAACAAGCCAATAGGAAATGCATATGGCTATGCCGTTGGGGCCACGGTGTCTAAAGTACAAGACATAACCACACTTTAATTTACATAGTCTACAAAGCCTCGAGATAAGGAAAAGTATCTAATAAGGGTCGGGACATACCCCGCCTCGGCTAACTATACAATAAAAAATATAAGCTCTAGACACACAAAACTCCGAAGCAACCTGGAACTTGGTAACAGCAGCTGGATATCCTGTACTCCTACTAGGGAGATCTACTGACACCTGTACCTACAGCATGAAATACAGGTCCCCCGTGGGGGATGTTAGTATGAGATAATATACAGAATATGTAAGGCAGGAAAAATTGTATACAAAGTAACAACTCAAGTGAAACTATGCACTGATGCAGGATAAGGGACCACTCTTAGTTATACTATGGGATCATGTACTTTATGTTATTTTTATTACTTTACCTTTACTATATAATCTATGCACAACAAGTAATAGAAATGACCAGCTGATCAGTGGTAAATCTACATTGGGATCGGCCTTGGCTAGGATTTTGCTTTAACCCCTCGGGCGACCCCCCGTGATAGGATCGACCCTGGCTAGGTGATTCTTCCACCCCTAGGGTTACCACCAATCAACAAGCAATATAATTTACTTCATCCTTCAATTACCTTTGAGATGAATTCTTTGGTGGTCATAATATTGGAGCTGTAGGACTGTAGGTGTAATATATGACACGTAAATTAATCACAAAAGGCAACACCATAATGAAAAGAGTAAGTTAAATAATGAGATGCATAGGAGGTAGAACAACACATGAACTTTATTTAGTAGAACGAACTCGTATATCTTTGTACTCAAGTATGTATGCAGATTTGAAGGTTACTATTTATGGGCGCATATGAGCATGTGAGAGAGTATAGACATGGTTAATAGTTGTGTTGGAGTCGGTAGGTGCCTTTATGTACCAGGAGGGATCTATGTTTCATGCCAAATAATATGAAATCAAGTAGCCTTACATACCTCGCAGTACAACCTCGCTATTACCTCGAGATAACCTTCCCTTCCTCCAAATATTTATCTACAATATAGTAGGTGATAAAACTAGCATTAGCAGCGAATAGATATATCTTGGCAGTCCAATCTCATAAAGAAACAACATACGAGCAGCAAGCATATAATTGTAAACCCGAGCGTATTCTTTCAACCTTCCCTCCTCTAATCGTATTTTCTAATATACATGCTCATATGCATATCATGTGTAGCCTGTCTTAGTGCCATAACAGTCTTACAATAGCCCACAATGCACAATACATAATTATTATACACAACATACAAATAGGCGGCGAACGTTACATCTCTTCGCTACATCTCCACGTCGACAATCCCAAACCTGTTTCAACTTTAGGCAAACTGTCCTCAACAAATCTATACATAAAAATAGCCTCGAATAGTCTTAGGACAGTACTAAAGAGGTCATGAAGGACATGAGGCAATAGACTTCTATCTATCAGCCCACAAGTTCGTACTAAGAACACAATTGCGATATCCTATAACAACGCACTTTCGCAGACTGTAAAAGTGGTACAGCAGCTTAGTTACATCACTAACAAACTAAACCTTGTTAAATATATAAGTATTACTTCATAATTCAACCAACCAAGAAGAGATAATCCTCTTGAATAACAAGAAAAGTTCACAACAATTATTAGGACACATGCTGTCCAAATTTCCAGCACAAGCATAACTAGAATATACTTCTTGTTTGTCATGGTATAAGTATAAAAAATACATCTATATTTCCACTTACCTTATCCTTCAAGATTAATATTTCCTTCAAGAACCCTAGAGGGTTGTATTGGCTGCTTTGTGAAGTGAAGTAAAGAGAAAAAAAGGAGTCTTTAGGAAAGCCGAAAATTATTCCAAAGTGAAATGACTTAAGAGCCTATTTTAAGCCCTTTTAAAGGCTCTCTTTGGCTGAATTTCTCGTGTGTTTGACCACATATTACTACATATTAATAAGCTGGTGAGGAAGCAACTTGGTCCTTACACTTGGGCCCAAATGGGTCTTAAAGTTGATGGGCCTTGGCTGCCCATTTTTCCTAATTCCTCTTCATTTTGTTTGGGCCCAATTAGTCAAGTGGGTTATGATGTACTTGGGCCCTTTTGATATCATTCTTGGGATGAAAATATAATCCATTTATGATGCTAAAACATGGGCTATAATTACACCCTTAACACGAACTTTATTCATAATCGGACTTGGATAAATTCGACGTCGTTCCTCGTCTTCATTTAGCTAGCAATTTAAGCTATGCAAGTAGGTGACTCACCTGCTAGCTTACTAAGTCCAACAAGCACCTCACTTCTCTCACTTCATTTAAAGTCGTGATATCCTCCATTTGGCTTAAAACTTATTTACACTCGACCCTGTTCAACGTTAGACATACATATCACCCTCTAATTCAAGATTCAAGCACTTTTAAAAATTGGTGCTAATTTGAAAAGTCATATCATGTTTCGTTTGCATAGAACTAGTATTGTAAGATGTGAGGTGTTACATCGAAGAACTGAACTTTTGAAAAAAGAACACCAACACCGAACTGAAAAATTGAATTAATTTGGTTTGGTGAGATTTTTCGGTATTTTTGTCTGCCCCAATTAAAAAAAATTAACTTTTTTTGCCCCCCGACACCGAACCAAAAAATCAAATTATTTTGGTTTGATTTGATTTTTTAATTTTTCTGTATTTATACCCGCCCCAATACAAAAATAAAAAAAGTTAATTTTTTTGCCTCCCCCTACCCCACACCGACACCGAACTAAAAAATCAAATTAGCATAGTTTGGTTCGATTTTTTGATTTTTCAGTATTTATGCCCGCCCCAATAAAAAATTTAAAAACAGTTAATTTTTTCGCCCCCACCCAAACCCCGAAACTGAATTGAAAAATTGAATTACTTTGGTTTGGTTTGATTTCTCGATTTTTTTATTTTTTGGTACTTATGCCCACCCCAATAAAAAATTTAAAAAAATTAATTTTTTCGCCCATCACCCCACCGTGACACCGAACCAAAAAATCGAATTACTTTGGTTTGGTTCGTTTTTTGGTATTTATGCCCGCCCAAATAAAAAATATAAAAATGTTAATTTTTTTACCCACCCCTATCCCACCCAGACACCGAACTGAAAAATTGAATTAGTTTGATTTGGTTCAATTTTTTGATTTTTGGTATTTAATTCCACCCCAATAAAAAATAAAAAATAAAAGATAACTTTTTTTGCCCCCACCACACCCCGACACAGAACCAAAAAATCAGATTTGTTTGGTTTGGTTCAATTTTTCAGTATTTATGCCCGCCCTAATAAAAAATTAAAAAAAGTTAATTTTTTTGGCCGATACCGAAGTGAAAAACTGAATTATTTTTGTTTGGTTCAATTTTTTAATTTTTAGGTATTTATGCCAGCCCTAGTAAAAAATTAAAAGAAAGTTTTTTTTTGCCCCCCACCCCAGAACCGAATCAAAAACTCGAATTTGTTTGGTTTGATTTGAGTTTTTGATTTTTCGATATTTATGCGCATCCCAATAAAAAGTAAAAAAATTATTTTTAAAATCCGCAACTTGTTCTTGAGTTTCCTTGAATTCTTATTGGGGTTTGGTAGAGCCTCTTGGGAGAATTTGAGAGTATATTCCAATTGGGAGGAGTGAATTTGATCTTCAGGAGTAGGGCTTAGGTGTATAGGAAGTGTTAAGATAGCATAAAAATCCCTAAAAGGCCAATAGGAATAACTAAATTTACGAAATGCCATTAATGAAACGAAATTTGGCAAAAACTCATATATATTCCTGCACAGACGAGTACTACAAGAACAGGCATAACTTCTTCCTTAGAACTCTAAATAAGGTAAAACAAAGTGTGTTAGAAACCTAATTCAAAAAGATCTAATTTGGTAGGTGGTGGGTCATGCAGTTCTTTGTGTGCTAAGTGATACTCCCCTATAAAGTTTATCCTCCTATCAATAATTGTGCAAAACTTAGCCAACGAAAATTCCTTTGAACTTGGCTTGATATAAGGGACCCACAATGGCCATTAACGACATGAATAATATTGACTTAGATTTGAATGAGTGCTTGAATCTTGAATGAATTTCTTGAGATTCGGAATGAGTTTGGGACACTTGAATTTAGGTGAAATATTTGGCTAAGTGTTGAGAGGGTTTTGAGGAATGTTTTAAATGATATAGGATTGAAAATGACTAAGTATAGGTGTTTTTATTCATGGGAAGACTTAGGGACAAGACCCAAAGGCCTTGGACTAGAATAAGAAACTAGCCAAAAATTACACCTCTCTGCGCCCGTCGCGCTAGGGGCACACTTGGTCACTGGAAATCGCAAACTTTGAAATTTTGAATTTTACTACGGTTGCTCTAAAATCTGGGTTAGACCCATTTTTCAACTAATTTTTTTCCATGAGCAAGAATATGAAGTCAGATTTTTGATATCATGCACGGATTTCAAGATATATGAAAATTACAATTATGGGCATTTTCAAGACACATTTTTGAGCACTTTTTGGGGTCATTTCACATTACACACCCGCCAAGTGTTTGATCAAATATCTTGTTAAGGATTCTTGAACTATTGGTTGTCTATTGCATGGCTTATGAGTTAAGTGACGCTATGATGATGAAGGCATTGTATGTATGTATTGAATTCAAGAAAAGTATCTATAGTAATTCAAGTTGACCACACCTTGTTGAGGGGGTGATATGCCTCAACCATTTTGATAGGGGGTGCTATGCTCATTTACTATGTTGAGGGGTATATACCTTGGCCACTTTGATAGGGGGTTCTATGCCCATCTACCATATTGAGGAGTATATACCTTGGCCTCTTTGATGGGGGGTGTTATGCCCATCTACCATTTTGAGAGATATATACCTTGACTACTTTGATGGGGGGTGCTATGCCCATCTACCAATTGAGGGGTAGATACCTCAATCACCTTCCAAGGGAGTGATATGCCTCGGATTCCAAGTAATAGTTTGCTTGGTCTATGATGATGGTCTCTTCCTAGCATCTTTTGCTTCAAGCACTGATCATGCATGTCATGTTGTTATTATACTTATTTTTTGCTTATAATTATACATTTTGACTATGTTGCCTATCTCTTGTTGAATTGCATCCTACATACTTAGTACATTCAAATGTACTAACGCATACTTTGTGCCTACATGATGTCACCATGTAGCAACCAGAGCACCTCTTGATCATCCTCCACGTGGCTAGCCTTGGCATTTGAAAGAAGATCTTTGGTGAGTCCTCAAGTTCAGGGACATTAGCTATCTTACTCTTGTCACTTGTTTTCTCTTTATGTTGAACCCTTTATACTACGTGGGTGAGCCCAGAAAGTGTCTTGGCCCTTGCTCAAACCTATGTTTCGACGCGTTGTTGGAACAAATGATGTAATTGTGTTTTGAGATTTGACTCTTCTATGTTTCATGCTATCAAACACTTCCCTTACTCCCATTTTCCCTCTTTATTATCTATTGTTTTTATTAAGTTTTCTTTCGCAACCAAGGATGTGTGTATGATATGCTAAGAGGCTTTTTTGGGGTCCCTTCGGGATTCCCATTCACCGTGTCACATATATGACCTAGGCTTGGGTCGTCATGGCATGATTTTTGTATTGATATGACTTTGCTGGGTTTGGCTATCCTGGATATTTATGATATATTGTGATTGTCTATGTTTACTCTGGCACATATGATTGATGAGGTTATGTTATACTTGGTCTTTGTTGTACATGATTCTATGGTGATTTGACGAGGTTATGGTATACTTGGCCATTGTTGGACATGATTCCATGGTGATTTGTGATACATATACACTCTAATGTACTGTTGATAGTGGTTGTACACTGGTTCTTTCCATCTGACACTAGGTTATCTATCTTTGTCTGAGTAACGTAGTAGATTTTGTGGTTTGATGGAGATGATTTTGATGAGAAAGATGGTACATTTTGGGGATCCGAATCCAGATAGCATAGAGAGAGACTAACTAGTTTTATGCTTCAACACCTAGATGATGCACCCTGCAGTATAAGTCTCCAGTGGCCACATCCGAGTATTTGAGATCCCAAGTGACGCGTCCCGTGGTCCCATTCTCCGGTGGTCACGTTTGAGTGTCTGAGATTGGGTTTTGATTCAAAAGTTGTCTGAGCATTTGCCATTACTTTGGGTCTGAGGCCCTGTTAAGTACACTTTGTGGGCTAGGCCCCGTTGGTTGATATTTTGTCGGGAAACCCATTGATTATGTCTTTGCAGGCGAGGCCTCGTGATTGATACATTGAGATATGATATATTGTTTATGCAAGAGAGATTCTTTCTCTTGCAAAGGATACATCCCAACATTATGCATTTATAGTTTGTATTGGGTGCGATGTGTCAACATAGGGTCGGGTACCCAGTTGACATGTGATTGTCGAGGCAAGGCCTATGATAGATTACCCGTGGATCCACTCATCTATTCACACCCGATTTCGTGTAAGTGTACCTTCTGGGCTTATAGGGGCTCAGGGGTATTTAGGTTTAGTTTTTAGGGTCTTACACCCACGTACAACTAACCCTTGTTCTTATGATGTGGAGAATTGGGCTTTATAATAGTTCTATGGGGGTTCTCTGATTAACTATCAATTACATTATACACGGTGTACCTCCTATGCTTATAGGAGTCTGGTTAGCGACAAGCAGCGTATGACACCACGTCTCAAATTAGGAAAGTTGTGCTATTAGTCTATGTAGCTTTGTAAATTGATATCATTGTTCATCACTTGGGTTGGTTGAAGTTATCATTGCTCATCACTTGAGCTGGTTTAGGTTATTGTTGTTTATCACTTGAGTTGGTTCTGTCGTCATTGTTTATCTCCTTGGTTGGATCTGTTGTGGTTTGAGGGTTTTCATACATGTTGTTTCCTTGATATGATTTCCAATTTGGCTAGACCTATTGCAGTACTTTATATGTGACTCTTCTAGATTTATGGCATTTCACTCGGTCGGCTAATGATGCCTACTAGTTGCTTCTTTCTAGTACTCACCTCCAGAATTTATACATTTTCCCATAGTATAGGTCTAGGTAGGGGCTGTGACTACTGAGTTAGGGATTCAGGAGTGCGTAGGAGACTTCTTTTGAGTAAGCATCAGCAGCTCTGGCTTCATTGCAATCTCCTTCCTCATGATAGCTGTCGTTTTCTTTCATGCTTTGGCCTTGTACAATAATTCTTGATGTCGCCCAAGTTATACCTCCCTTTAGAGGATAAAACCTAACCAAGGTTAGGATCGAACCCAATGGAAAATGTAGGCTCAAAGGAAACTCAAAGGAAATTTATCAAAGAAATTCGAGTAATTAACCAACTCAATTCCCCAAAGGGAGAGGTTTACAATGTTCAACAAGAAAATAAACTAAACTATCACAAGAGACAATAAATAATGGAAAGAAACTAGGGTATTATATTACCCATGATTCCCCAACTTAGTATCCCCCGATAAATCAACTAAAATCAAGTACATAATATACAAGATGGTAATTTAAGTTCACCAAACCCTTTGGTCCAGGTGAGAGGTGAATTTCACTATGTGACTTGACACATCTCCATAGTGTGCAATACTAACTATTATCCATAGTCCCAGTCAACCTCCCCTTGCTCTAGTTCGATTAATTAGACTAGAACACATCATTGAATTCTATTAATCAATCTATTTTCCTATTCAATACCACTTGGATCAGGAAGGTAACACTAAGCAAGTTCTGATGTTGGCCACCACTAGAAAACATACAAAACGAAGAGAATTGATTAATACATGCAAATACCCAATCAAAGATTTGCAAAATATCTGCGTCTACTTTGTTAGAACTTCATGATTCCCATAACCCTAGTTGTGGATTTAGCTACTCATGGTATGGGTAGATGTAGAAATTATAAATTGAGAAAATAAAATTAAACACTTACCCAATTGAATTGAGAATCAACTCAATCCAATATTGATTGATAATCACAAGATGTTAGATCAAATTAATTCACAACTGTATTCTCCTCCAAGTATTGAGGTCTCCAAGTACAAAGCCCTATAAGTACTCTCTAATGAAGTTCTCTACTATACTATTGAAAAATAACCTAAAAGTACTATTTATACTAATTAGAATTAAGTCTTTAGAAAAATAGAAAAACTGCTAGGCGACTTTCTATGAAACCTATTTATGACTCGTAGTGTCTTCCACAAGTCGTAATCGAGGTCTTGTGATCATCTTTTAAGATCATAGACTTAACTTCCACGAAACATCTTTATGACTCATAAACTTATTTACAAATTATATTGACATCTTGTAGACATCAACTTCTTCAACTGGTCCATTACTAGAAATCTTCACGAAACCCATCTATACGACTCATAGAATGCTCTATGATTTGTATAGAGGTCTCGTATAGCTGAAATTTAGATCTCATCTTTCATAGGAAGTCTTCACGAAACCCACTCTACGACTCGTAGGGGGTCTCGTAAACCATTAAAAACTAGAAATTTGCTGCAATTTAGCCCCAAAGTCATGCCAACCTATTTTCCTGCAAAACTAAACAAAAAGGCACATAACAATCATAAAGGTCGCATTGGGAACAACGAAATCCTATATTTTAGGCATCAAAAGTGTTGTGTTTTGACAGAACATCAACACCCTCAACTTAGAATTGTTGTTTATACTCAAGCGATGACTCAATCTACATAGATAATACAATAACGCACAGACCTCAACTCAGTGGCATACATCATAGAAAATTCAAACTTAGGTGCCCAAACCAACTTTTCAAAACAAGATCAGATAGCTATTTAGTGAACCAAAACAAACTGATGCATGTGAAAACACAACTATGAAAAGCAAGAGAATATCAATAGTCCACAATCACTGAACAAGTCAAATGCTGAAAATGCAAGGCAAAGTGCCCTCACAGAAAGAAGTCTCATTTTTGGCACTCAATGATGATTTCACATTTAGCTTTGGGACTGTGTAAAAATACTCACCTTCACAAAAGATATTCATGCATGATGATTAATACAATAGGCTTACCTATACTTATGGCTTAGATCTTTAATTAACTGGACTAGGATCACTTTAGGACTTTCTGGGCTTGTAACTTAGGCTCATGGGGCTTTGGTATGATACTTTGGAAAATAGTGACTAATGGCCCTCCTTGAAACTGCATTTTTTCCACACTTTTGCCACATCAACTCTACTATTTTCGCTTTGTTCTTCCTTTTTCCTCATTCAAGATTTTTTGGGCACTTTTTCTCATTTTTCAGCTTTTTCCTTATTTTTACACTTCATTTTGTTTTTTAGCTCAATTTAATACATCTTTCATTTTTTTTACACCCAATACATGCTTTTTTATCTTCTTTTCCTCCACATTCCTAACTCACCTCCATATTTTTGTGCTTCTCTTTTACACTAACCACCCTTAACTTAGTCTTTTGCCTAAGTCAAGTTTCAGAATGCTCAAGGAAAGATCAAGGCCAATCTCAAGGTTTTTCCCTAGACAAGGTTAGGTTAATTAGGTGTTTTAGAAAGAAATGATAAATGTAAGGCTCCAAATATTTGCAAAAAGGGATAAAACTTCATTTAGTTGGTCATTTTAAACTAATGTGGACTTATTAAAGAACAAAGGCCTAAAATCTCTTCCTAATCCATTTAATCTATAATCTAGCTTTGAGTAAAAGGGGAAGTTTTGATCATAAAATATATGAATCTGGAAACATAATCTCACACTCAAATGGCATTGCACACATTATCAACAAGAAACTCATAGAACATGCTTTATATCTCAAATTACCCTCACTTATTAGAATAGATATTGCCAAACACCTAAACATACATGGTTGCCATCTAACTACTAATCAAAAAAAATTGATCGGTACCATTTTTTAAAACAAAACATTAAAAAGACATGTTATATGTCATAAGGTTTAGTACTATATGCTACAAATATTGTCTAAACATCATAAAGGTATCGGTTCAACAGAAATTAAATATCCACAAGGAATAAGAACACAAGTAAGAAAAAAATACACCTAGATACCTAAGCACTAGTCCGGGGCTGAGTTTGGCCACCCTCTCCCTACTGGGTAGTCTCCTCAGCTGTAGTACTCTATCTGGAGGGGCCAATACCCTTCGCCTTATGATGCTCATGAGCTAGCCTCATCTCCTCCTCGTGCCTCGATTTTCTCAAGGCCAGTATTAGATCTTCCTCCTCATCCTCCGAGAGCTTTGCACGTACATTTCTCTCCCCTAACTCATCACCCTTTAGGGGTCTCTTCGTGTAGGAAGTCCGTGTAGGCTCCTCAAAGGCAAATAAATCAAATAATGGCATCGGAGATTTCGTCTCTAGTAGTGTAACTAGTGCTGCAAGTGATTATGTCATGTCATCCCTAAGCTTCTCGATCTCTGACTAGACGACTAACAAATTTGAAAGCCGGGCCTCAGCTAACATCTTCTGAACCTGCTTCTCATATATAGAACGGGTAGTCTTTCCCCGCTCCTTAGGTTGCATACCCTCCAAGAATACAGCTTCAATACCCTTGACGCACCACCAGTGAGTAATAGCATCTGGTATGGATGAAGAAGATGGTATGAAGAGGACTAAACATCTCCTCTGTCCTTAGAGGCCTCCTCAGAACTAGACTCTTCTACTGATCGTGTCATTTGGGGCATGCTACTCCCAGTCTCCTCACTACCTTCCTCTTTAGAATAGGAAGGATTATCAGTCTGAGCCTGAGTATGCACAGCTCTGGCTGTTGCTGCACTGGTTTGTGGTACCTCAGCCTCAAGGTCTGATGATACATTGTGGATCTATGGTGACCCATTCGGCCGAGGGGTTCGGTCATCATCAGTAGGCTCATTAATGAGCTTCCTCCTAAAGGCCTCAATCTTTGAGCTATTTCCTTTCTGAGCCATAGTACCTGAAACATAGATGTAAACACACCATGGCTAGCCCCAAGAATCAAGAAATAAAATGCAAAACGTTAGTTGAATCAATTGCAGAAGGGTTCTAGGAAATCCCCTTGACAAGTTGTAATAAGCACTACGAGTCATAAATTGATCTCGTAGACCAGTGCTTCAAAACTTTGGATACTGGAACAATCTACAAACCCTAGGTACGACTCGTAAAATGGTTTACGAGTCATAGACTAGGGTCGCATAAAATTCCAAAAAGTAATTAAAAATCCGCTAGGCATTTACGAGACCAATCTACAAGTCATAAATTGATCTACGACTCGTAGAAGGTCTCGTCTGATGAATACTCAGAGTATCATGTTTCTAGAATTTTTTCGAGGGGAAATTACGACTCGTAGAGAAATCTACAAGTCATAAAAGACTCTCTTGAACAAGAAATTTTAAACACCTGATTTTTCTAAGTCCATCACACAGATCCTAGGAACATATTCAACACTTAATCAACATCACCGAAGCAAGCATACAAGCACTTGCATGATTCCAGTCCTACACCCATTTCCCCAAGCATTATTTTACATATATTCACCCCATCTAAAAGGAATAAGCATGGAATAACCTAAATTTCCAGCTACCCCACATTCATTCAAACTAACATGTACCTAAGTCACCCACCACCAATTCACACTCACAATTTAGACAAGACTATTCAAACAATCATAGTGAATGATCCAATAGGCACAATCAATAAGCAATCACAACGCCAAAATATACCCAATTTCTGGTTCCAAATATTCTATTCAATCCATGGCAATCCTATTTCATATACAAAATTGAAATTTAACAATAGTTTCATGGTTAAACATCAAATTTATCACAATCATCACATCAAAAAATGAAGAACAAGGTAAAGTAGAGGTTAAAATTAAACCAAGAACTTACCACAAGTTGAGATGAACTTGAAAAAGAGAGAGAGAATGAAAGATCAAGAAACCCTACGTACCGCAAGTCTCGCCAAAAAATGGTGAAAGATGGTCAGAATTTGATCGAAAAATAGGGGAAAGGGAGAAATTGAGGAATTTTCAGTCAATTAGGTCAAATAGGGGTCAAATTATATTTGACCCCTCCTATTTATACTTTATCGAGTTGACTGTTACAATTATTGGGCTTGGATCTATGAAACTCCGATTACGATTCGTAGATGGATCTATGACTCGTATGTTCTGATCTCGTAGACCTCTCAACACTTAGAAAAATTTCAGAAACATACATAAGTTTCATGAATCCTATTCACGACTCATAGTTTGATCTATGAGTCACAAAGTTGGCTCGTGGGTTGGAGTGCACAACTATCCTGCTCACTAAAAATCTCTAGGAAATGGGGTTACAAGTCATAAAGTGCAATACAACTCATAATCCTAGCTATAGAAACTAAATCTAATGCTTTTCTCAGCCAATTTGCTGACTTAATCGTATACCTGCATATTCTTCACGAAATACACAATTACCTAAAATGCAACCAACCCAATGTTAGAAACTGCAAACCACACACAACAAAACAACTAACTATAAATCCAAAAACTAAAAAATGAACCTATAACTATGCAATAACATCAAAAACCTTGGGTTGCCTCCCAAGTAATGCCTGATTTATTATCCCGGCTTGACTTAGACAAATTGGCTACTAGACTTCACTAATTGCCAAAACCTTACTCTTGATCTCATCTGGATGCTTCATGGACAGACGGATGTCGAAGACCACTTCTTCATCGTTCAATCTAAATCTAAGTTGGCCAGCTTCCATATCCAGTAGAGTTCATCCCATGACTAGGAATGGTCTTTCCAAGATGATTGGAACTTCAAAGTCATCCTCACAGTCTGAGAATCACAAATTTTGCAGGGAATATAAATTTTTCCACCTTTACCAACACATCATAGAGTATCCTTACAGACTTCTTCACCGTTCGATCCACCATTAACAACCACATTTTAGTAAAGGTAGGGTCTCCTAATCCAAGCTTTGTTATAAACTACAAGAGGCATCAAAATGATACTAGCACACAAATCGCATAGTGCCCTTGCAAGCTCCACATCACTTATAGTGAACAGTAGGGTGAAAGCACCTAGGTCTTCACACTTTTGAGCCAATGACTTAGTAGTGATGACACTACAATGATGAAGCTCTTGAGAAAGCTCCTGACTTACAGTACGCTTCTTGGTAACTAAATCCTTCATATACTTTGCATAACCCAGTATTTTTTCCAAAGCTTTAATAAGAGGGATGTTGATGGATAGTTGCTTAAGAATGGAGAGAAAGTTCTTGAACTTGCCTTCCTCCTCCCTCTACTTGAGTCTTTGAGGGAAAGAAGGAGGAGGCCTTGGGACAGGCTTATACTTCTATGGCTCTTTAGCTACCTTACTAACCCTATCTTTGACACAATCATCTCATTCAACCACATCCTTATCTGCAACTATCTTTACACAAATATCTTCTACCTCAACCAGCATAAGAAGATCAATAGTGCTCGTACCACCTCTAGTAGTAACCACCAAACATTTACCTTCATTCATTAGATTTTGCACCATGTTGCTACGAAATGTACCCTTCTGATGTTGATTCAACTGAGTTGAGACTTGACCAAACTATTGCTCAAGTTGCTTAATAGCCACAGAATGAGACTTTATTTTCTGATTAATACTTGAAATATTGGATTTCATGCCCTTTAGAGTTTCATCTTGTGACTTGGACTTCTTCAACAAGTGATCAAACATCTCCTGAATTCTAAAATTGCTTGCACTTGTGTCTAAGTTATGTGGTTGCATATATGGACTATTTCTGAACCATCAGTTCTACCTCAATCTACTTTAGGAACCCTGTTCCTGTCAAAATAATGACCTCATTTGTCTTTGTAAGATCCATCTCTACCATATTTCCAACCTTGGTTTCCTTGACCTTGGCACCAATAGTCCTGATTGGACTCTTGGTCGTTGGTTCGAAAACCCTTATCTGATCATCCACAAAAAAAGCACCCTCCTCAAAATATGGCTCCTCGTACATGGGTGCACGTGGAGGTTAGTGAACTATCATATTTACTCTTTCTTGGTTTTGCTTGATAACCACATCTATTCTTGTGTAAAGCTTAGCAATCTGATGCATAATCTCCTCATTGATTTTGGCTTGCTCTGAACCAACACTCATAGCATATAAACCCTTTATGAAAGTTCCACGTTATTTCCCCCATGCACGATTCATCTTGACCACTTGCTCCATACGCTCTGCAATCCTTGCAAATAGTTGATCTAGAAACATACCCCCCACAATAGAGCCAACACAAGCTTGACTATTCTCATCAAGGTCACGGTAGAAGATCTCCACCAAGGCATTATCAACTATATTGTGGTCAGATACACTCCTCAAAAACTTAGTAAACCACTTCCAGTAAATCACTTCCAAGTAGTACTTATCGAATCACCAGGAAGTTGCTCAAAATGGTCAATCTGATCCTTTAATTTAAGATTCTTCAATCTAGGGAAGCACCTCTCCAAAAAGGCCTTCTGCAAATCTGCCCAACTAGTGATAGAACTCTGTAGGATCTCAGATATCCATAACGCAGCATTGCCCATAAGAGATAATAGGAAAACATGATGTCCCATAGCATCCATAGACATATTCTTTGTCTCCATCACACTCTTACAAACAAATGCATCATTGTGCAGGTGACTATGTGGATCCTCTGATGGTAAGCACACAAATAGCTCTCGGTTGCAGCATCTGAAGTAACCTACTAGAGACTATGAACTTTGTGTCAACCAATAGTAGTGGAAACACAATCGTCCCGGTCAAATCCATAGCCATGGGGTTCAACCTAGACTGATTCCATTGGTAAGAATTGGCGTCAAACTCCTCAGATTGTGGAATGTTCTCCAAAGGAGGTGGATTCTCATTCCCATCATTTCGGTTCAAAGCTGCAGTAGCCACATTGTTGGCCTTCTCTTGGGCTATTCTTCTAATAATTATTTGGATCTCTAGATCAAGTAGAGTTAAGGGATTGCCTTGACTCCAAGTTTTGGGCATACACTATTTGTATACCCTGCAAAGAAACTAAAACAAAAACAAAAACAAAAATCAAATAAAGGAAACTAAGGATTAACACTCAAATTACTTAATGAATCAACTTAAGACTAGTTGTATTCCCTGAAAATAGTTCCAAAATCTGTGATGTCGCCCAAGTTACACCTCCTTTTAGAGGATAAAGCAGTGGTTGTCAAGATTATGTTGCTTGTATCCCTTAATGTTTTATGAAATGAAGGTTTTCCCTTAGTCCCTATGCCTTTATGTCCATTCTTTTAACTGTGTTTAATTGCTTTCACAACCAAGGATGTGTAATGATATGTTATGAGGCTTGCTTGGGGTTCCTTCGGGTCCTCATGCGTCGTGTCACATCTAGTCCCTAGTTTGGGTCATGATAAACTTAGTATTAGAGCACTAGGTTACTAATGATCCTCGAAGTCCAATACACCATGTCAATTATAGTATTATTCATGGTTGTGAAGTGCGCTACAACTATGAATAGGAGGCTATAAGGCGTTCTAGGAAATGTTTCACTTCTTCATGATCTATGTCGTGTGATAGAGTTAGGTCCCCTAGGGCTTATTGCTAATCCCTAACCATTACATTACAGGGTATGTCTAGAGCTACTTAGGATAGTGATATATCAAATGCATAGGTTCGTAATGTTCTATAGGTTATTGGCCAATGCGGTGACTAAATTGATGGCTCAATTCAATCAAGGAGTGAGTCCCCCCGAGACTTCAAATGGTAAGAGGAGGGGTAGTGAGACCAAGATGGCTTGTGTTGGAGGTAAGTTCTAAAGTCCCAAATGTAGAGGTAGTTGTGGTGTGGTGCCTTATGCTAGGTGCCCAAGATGTGGTAGAGGCTATGATAGCCCATGCTTGAGGGGAACTAATGCTTGTCATGGTTGTGGAGAGTTGAGTCATAAGGTAAATGATTATCCTAGTAATGCAACAAGGGTAAGGGAGGTGGTGAGAGGTTGGCTATTGATAGGGTGTCTAACTCAAAGTGGCAAGATGGCTATGAAAGGAGAACTAATTCGAAGTGTCGAAGGTGTGGAAGGTACCATGGTGGTCCATGATTGAGAATGACTAATGCTTTTTACGATTGTGGTGAAGTGGGTCACAAGTTAGTTAGTTTTCCATATGCTCGAAAAAGGTGTAAGGGTGGTCAACCTTTAGAACAAGGTGGCATGTTGATCAAGAGGCTCAAGGAGGGGATGAATCCTGAAGTTGTTATCGGTATGTTGAAGTTTCCTTTGATTTTGAAATGTATCTACATTGATAGGTTAGGTGTGCCACTATTTCTTTCATTGTTCTTTTTGGTTGCTCGTGGGCTTCTTGTGTGTCTTGAGTTGTTATGTGAACCTTTGGTGTCTACCCCTTTTGTTGAGTATATTGTTGCTAGAAAGTTCATAGGTGTGGATCCGTGTTCGTATTGCATTAGGTATTGCCTTGTGGCTTGTTGGAGTTGATGTGGTGGATTTGATGTCATACATAGGGGATAGAATAGTTCCATGCATATTATGTCTCCATTGATAGTAGAACCCGTAGAGTTAGATTCCAATTCCCTAATAAACCCGTCCTTGAGTGGGGCCTTGTAATGTGGTTGTGAAGGAGTAAGTCCATTTCTTTTCTCAAGGTATAATTAATCTCTAATCGTTGCATTTTTTATCTTTTAAGAGTTAGGGGTGTTGAACCTAAGTTATTTCTATTGAGTTGTTTCTGATGATCAATGAGCTAGTGGATGACCTTTTCAAGATCTTAAATTTTGGGTAGTATCTTTCGATTTGACTGGTGCATCGACTATGTCTATAAGTCTCATGAATAGGGTCTATAGTCCCTACCTCATTAGGTTTATGGTAATTTTGGTGGTGATATGTTGTTTGTTTCCCAAGTTAGGAGGAGCGTGTGAGTCATTTAAGAGTAGTGCTACAAAGATTGAGGGAAGAGAAGTTGTATGCTAAGTATGAGAAGTGTGAATTTTGGTTGAAAGAGGTTTCCTTTTTAGGTCATGTGGTGTCAGGGGATGGTATTAAGGTGGATCCCAAGAAGATGGATGTAATTAGAAATTGTCCTAGGCCATTGACCCCATCGGATATTAGAAGATTCTTGCACTTAGCGAGTTATTACCAGAGCTTGTGAGTAGGTTATTTTCTATTGTTTCTCCTATGACTTAGTTGACCCTAGTAACACTAATATTATGACTGACATTTAGAGTAGGATGATTTGATATGTCTGGGGTTCGCTATTTCTTATGTCATTCCTTTGCATTAATAGGTTCATGTGTGTCCCGAATGGTGACATGAGTCTTTTGTGACTAGAAGGTCTATATGGGTTGCTCCATGTTCTTATTGCATATAATCTTGCCTTGTGAACTTGGTTGAATTTGGCTTGATGGGTTGGAGGTCTTGAGGCAGTTTGACTACATGCATATCATGCTTTCAATGAGTATAGGACCCGTAAGGTGTAATATGATGATTATGCATAGGCAATCTATTTGATCAACTACAATGGGATAGTCCCTACTCTAAGATTGATCTTCGATTCGGACTTTGTCCCCAAGTGAGGACGAGGGTAGGTGATATTCGTAAGTGTCTTTTCAGAATAGGAGTGAGTATTTTGAGTGATGGTGGGGTTGGTTGGTGGACTAATGCATAGGCCATGTTTATGGGTTTCATGAATAGGGTCTTAAAACCCTACCTTGGCATATTTGTGATGGCCTCTAGTGATGGAGCCTCGATTTATTTAGAGCTTGTGAATTATTTGGGGGTAGAGTTGCACATTTTGGGGGATGAGTGGTTGTTTGCTAAATATGATAGGTGTGAATTGAGGGTAACAAGAAGGTGGTTAGAACACCTCAAGGATTGTGATGTGAGTGGTCATTACCACCCTAGTAGGGCTAAAGTTATGGCCGGTGCTTTGAGTAGGGTGTCCATTAGTAGCCTAGTTCATATTGATGGTGGTAGCAAAGGGGTGACTAGGGAGGTCCGCCAGTTGGCTATAGTGGTATTTTGGTTGTTGGTGGTTAAAAAATCTTCCTTGGTTGACGAGGTAGAAGCAGAGTAAGATCTTGATCCCTCCTTATGAGAATTGAAGGCTTTGGTGAGCGTTGGCAAGGTGGAGGTTTTCTCCCAATAGGGAGATGGTGCCCTTAGGTATTAAGACAGGTTGTGTGTCCTAGTGGGGGTGACTTGAGAAAGAGGGTTGTTGATGAGAATAATAATAGTTATCATTTTACCATTGGTATGGCTCCTTATAAGGCCCTTTACGGTAGGCATTGTAGATCACTGGATGGGTGGTTTGAAGTCGAAGAAATAGCTTTGTTGGGTCTGGATCCAGTTATGGAGGGTATGGAGAAGGTGAGGTTGGTTAAGGAAAGGTTGAAAACAACCCAAAGTCGTCAAAGATCATATGTCAGTATAGGAGTAGGGATCTTGAATGTAAGGGTGGTGATTGGGCCTATTTGAAGCTTCACTCATGAAAGGTATGGTTTGTTTTGGTAAGGAGGAGATTGAATTTATGGTTTGTGAGTCTTCATAGAGTGTTGAGGATGGTTGGTGAGGTTGCATACGAATGGGAACTGCCTTTGGATATGGATATCGTTCATTCGATTCTTCATGCTTCTAGGTTGAGGGGATTTGTTGGTGACTCTAGTGCTAGAGAACTCTTTGAGGTTGTGGGTGTTGTGGAGGATAAGTTGGCATAGAAGAGGGTCCCGATGGGGGTATTGGATGGAAGGAGGGAAAGGTTGATTAATAAGGATGTAGAATTTGTCAAGGCCCTTTTTGGAGAATCATCAAGTCGAAAGTGTCTCTCAGGGAGCTAGAGTGGGTATAGAGAAGTAATATCCATATCTCTTTCATTCTATTCAAGCTTATGAGAACACGCCAAGTCCTTTTTATGATACCAAATCTTATGTTTCAACCCATAAGCCATTTGCATGTATTTATGTTTATGTTGACAAGTTCATGATGATTTTAACACTTGTGTTGAGATCTTGAAAATGGTGTTTAAGTGCATTGTTACATTCTTGTTGGGGCTGATTTCTTCGTAATTACTCTTCTTATGTAGGTTTCTTCGACATTCGGGGATGAATGTACCAAAGAGGGAGATATTGAAACGCCCGACACTTGTCTGGGAATGCCCCCATAATCGTAATTCCCTTATATCTCAAATCGGGGATATTTAAGCACCCCTCCATGTAGCTAGAAAAGACCCTATGATGCATTTTTTTCAATATCTCATAATTCATATAGAATTTTGCAAATTTTACTTTATATTCTTGTTCAGAGGGAAAATTTGTGTGGGAAAACGAGTACCTACAAGGTATACTTCATCATTGCCAAGAAAATAATTTCTTGGCGAAACTTCACAAAAACAGTAGCTTTCCACGACAGTCCGCGACACACACCTAGCACAAACCAGTTCTAAAAATTTCCAATATTTCTCTTTTTTACTCCAGGGCAACTGGCGAATAACCCTATACCTATATACACGAAAATCCCTCCTTGTAAAGCTGTTTTGAGCCCTGAAAACCCAAAAAAAACCTCTCAAATTCTTCTCTAATCTTCATCAAATTCTCCATTCACTCTCAAAATTTTAAAGAAATCTTGTTGTAATTCAAGGAAACCAAGTCAATCCCTAAGTCCTCCTTAAGATTCAAGTGTCCCAAACTCTTTCCGGATCTAAGGATTTCATTTAAGCTTCAAGTCTCCATTCAAATCTTCTTCAAGTAATTCAGCAAAGTCAAGGTATGTGGGTTTCAACCATTAGGTCCTTTCACCCATGGTGTCAAGCTTCCTTTTTACCTAAAATACATGTTTATAATTTGATTTTACATATGCTTTTTCGATTATGAATTTGAATATGAACTATGTTGGGGTTTTGTAAAAGTATGACTGTTTATACATATTTTGATCAATGAATCTTGGATCTATCTTGAGATTTGATGAAGGATTTTGATGTATATTGTATGATGGTGTTAAAAAGTATTGATGGGATGATTTACTTCAAGATTTCCTATATGATTTCACCCTTTAATTTCATGGTTTTACACTAGCGTTGTACACTCACCAAGTGTTTGATAAAATGTCTGGTTATGATTTCTTAAAAAAATGAAGGTCCAATGCATGTTTTATGAGTTGAATGACTTTAATATTATGAAAGGAATGTATGTATATGATATTCTCCTATGTAGTGTTGGAAATTGACCATTCCCTACTTGGGGATTAAGAGCCCGGGTAACCATACCGAGTGGTTTGTACCTTGACAACCGGGTTGAGGGGTTTATACCTTAATCATCATGGGTGGTAGGATGCAATGAACTACCAACCAATCAACGGGTTTGTACATTGATAACTGAGTTGATGGGTTTGTACCTCAATCACCATAGGTGGTAGGGTGAGATGATCCACCAACCAATCAAGGGGTTTGTACATTGATAAACTATGAACTCTATGATGATGGTCTCATCTTGCTCATATATTATGTTCTATGTAAGCATGATTTACTTCAAGCATCTTTCATGCATGTCATATTTGTTATATGGTACTCAACACCTATGCTTATACATTTCGATTATGTTGTTTATCTCTTGGATCATTTCATCCTACATACTTAGTGCAGTCAAACGTACTAACACATACTCTATGCCAATGTGATATTACCATGTAGGGGCCGAAGCTTCAATTGATTCTCCTCCATGGGGCTAGATGGATTGTGCAAGTTAGCTTTTGGCGAGTCCTCAAATCCACGGACAATATCTATCTTCTCTTATGCTTATGTTTAGACTATATCTTGTATACTTGGACTATCTATTATCTTTATTATGAGAGTGATCCGGTTGCTTATCTTGCCCCCTTCCCCAAAGTTCTGAGTTAGAGGTGTTGTTAGACAAGTCATGTAAAGATGCTATAAGCTTGAATCCCTCTTTGACTCCCTTAAAGTTTACGAAATGAAGGTTTTCCCTTTGTCCCTATGCCCTTATTTCCATTCTTTTAAATGTGTTTAATTGCTTCCGCAACCAATTATGTGTAATGATATCTTATGAGACTTGCTTGGGTTCCTTCGGATACCCCATCCGTCGTGCCACATCTAGGCCGTAGTTTGGGTCATCAAATACATGGTAATATCATGTAGACGTAGAGTATGTGTTAGTACGTTAGAATGTACTAAGTATATATGATGAAATTCAACAAGAGATAGGCAACGTAATCAAATTGCATAATTAGGCAATAAATGAGCATATAGAAATATGGCATGCGTTAGTGATGCTTGAAGTAAAACACGCTTACATAGAAGATATTACATGTGTAGTAAGAGACCATTATGTCTAAGGCCTACCACCCGTTGGAGAGGCAATTGAGGTATCAACCTCAATTGGTTGATGGTGGTCTCAGCCTGCCATCAATGGTGATTAAGGTATCAACCCCTCAATTAGTTGATGATGGTCTCACCCCACCATCAATGGTGATTGAGGTATCAACCCCTCAATTGGTTGGTGGTAGTCACACCCCACCATCTATAGTGATTGAGGTCGATCACCCGCTCAATTAGGTGTGGTCAAATTGCAACACTATAGACACATTTCATGAAATCAACACATATATCCCATCCTTTCATCATCATAAAGCCATACAAGTCATAGGTCATGCAATGGATCATCAATAGCTCAAGAACCCTAAACCGGACATTTTATCAAATACTTGGTGGGTGTGTAATGCTAGTGTAAAATCATGCAATTAAAGAGTGAAATCATGCAACAAATCTTGAAATGCATCATCCCACCAATACTTGGTAATACCGTCATACAATATACATCAAAACCTTTCATCAAATCTCAAGACAGATTCAAGATTCATAGCTCAGAACATGCATAAACGGTCATACTTTTACAAAGCTCCAACATAGTTCATAGTCAAATTCATAATAGAAAACCCATATGTAAAATCAACTTAGAAACATGTGTTTTAGGTAAAAGAAAAAAAAAAGAAGCTTGGGCACCATGGGTGAAATGACCCAATGGTTGAAACCCACATACCTTGACTTTGGAGAACACCATTTTCAAAATCTCAACATAAGTGTCAAAAATCATCATGAACTTGTCAACATAAACATGAATTCATGCAAATGACATAGGGGCTAAAACATAGGGGCTAAAACATAAGACTTGACATCTTATAGGGGACTTAGAATTAGTACCTTAGGCTTGATTAGAATGGAAAAGATAGGGATATCATTTTTGAATGTCTGCCTCGGCCTCCCATGTAGCACTTTCGACTTGTTGATTCCTCTGAAGGACCTTAACAGAAGCCACATCCTTGTTCATCATCCTCTTCATTTGCCTATATAAGACTTTACCAGAACCGCTTCATAAGTTAATTTGTCTTCGACAACACCTAAAATATCTAATAGGACAATAGCATTCGGGTCACCCACATATTTCCTCAACATAGATACATGAAAGACCAGATGAACCAAGTCCATTTCTTTAGGCAACTCCAACTCATAGGCTACCTTACCAATCCTCCTCAACACCCTATAAGGAACCACATATATTGGACTAAATTTTCCCTTTTTACCAAAATGAACCACACCCTTCATGGGTGAAACCTTCAAATAGACCCAATCACCAACTTTAAATTCAAAATCTCTTCTTCTCACATTGGCACAGGACTTTTGATGACTTTGGGCTGTTTCCAACCTTTCGCTAATCAATATTACCTTCTTTATAGCCTCCATAACCAGATCTGGACCCAACAATGCCATTTACCCCACCTCAAACCAGGGATCTACACCGCCTACCACAGAGAGCCTTAAAAGGAGCCGCACCAATGCTAGAATGATAGCTATTGTTGTAAAAAAATTCATTAAATGGAATTTGATCATCTCAAATATCCTTAAAAACTCCAATACAAAATCTCTAAGCATAACCCCAAGAGTTTTGATAGTTCTTTCGGCTTGGCCATCTATTTTAGGGTAAAAGGTCGTACTCAGCTTTACCCTAGTTCCAAGACCTCCTTGGAAGGACCTCCAAAAGTGAGAAGTGAATTGAGCACCATGGTCCAATATGATAGATAAGGGAACCCCATGCAATCTAGCTAACTCATGAATGTACAAGTTAGCATAATCTTTGGCTTTGTAAGTAGTCTTACCGGTAGGAAATGAGCCGACTTCGTCATTCTATCAACCACAATCCAAATAAAATCAAACCATTCCAGTCTTAGCCAACCCAACCACAAAATCCATGTTAATTTCCTCCTACTTCCAAGTTGGAATGTCTATATCTTGGTTAAGGCCACACAGTCTTTGATGCTCGGCTTTGACTTTTTGGCAAATATGACAAGGATACAAACTTAACAATGTCTTTCTTCATATCTCCCCACCAAATCACTTCCCTCAAATCTCTATGCATCATGGTAGAATCAGGGTGAATAGAATAGGAAGAATTATGAGCCATATCAAGAATCTTCTCTCTCAAACCATCAACACTAGGCACACACAACCAAACTTGGTACCTAAGGGAACCATCTCCCCCTTGGGAGAAAACCTCCACCTCCTCATCTCTCACCAAAGCCTTCAACTCTAACAAGGAGGGGTCAAGATCTTTCTTTGCTTTTACTTCATTAACCAAGGAAGATTTTGAACCATCAACAACCACAATACAACCATTATTAACCTCTTCCAACCTAACCCACAATCTAGTCAACCAATGAACCTCCCTAGCCACCTCTTTGCCACCATCATCAACATAAACTAGGCTACCCATAGACACCCTGCTCAAAGCATCTACCACAATATTAGCCTGACCAGGATGATAATGCACACTCCTATCATAATCCTTAAGAAGCTTTATCCACCTTAGTTGCCTCAAGTTGAGATCTTTTTGAGTGAACACATATTGGAGACATTTATGATCAGTAAACACATCAACATGCACTTCATGCAAATAATGACGCCAAATTTTCAAAGCAAATACCACGGAGGACAATTCAAGATCATGAGTAGGATAATTCCTTTCATACACCTTAAGTTGCCTAGAGACATAAGCTATCACCTTACCATTTTGTATCAAAACACAACCCAAACCAATCCGGGAGGCATCACAATACACAACAAACCCTTCAGTCCTTCCGGTAAAGACAAGATAGGAGCAAACATAAGCTTATCCTTCAAAGATTGGAAACTCTTTTCATACTTATTGGTCCACACAAACTTGGTCTTCTTTTGAGTTAGCTTAGTCATGGGAGAAGCAATAGAAGAGCACCCATTCACAAATCTCCGATATTAACCCGCTAAGCCCAAGAAGCTTCTAATGTCCCCAATTTTGAATCAGCTCCATTTTCTTAGGATCCACATTAATACCATCCCCTGACACTACATGACCTAGAAAGGCGACCTTTTCAACAAAAATTCACATTCCTCATACTTAGCATACAACTTCTCTTCCCTCAAAATTTGCAACACCACCCTCAAATGACTCAGATGCTCCTCCTCACTATGAAAGTAGATCAAGATATCATCAATGAAAACCACAACAAACAAATCGAGGTAGGGTTTAAAATCCCTATTTATAAGATCTATGAAGATGGTTGGTGCATTGGTCAACCCAAAGACATAACCACAAATTCATAGTGCCCATACCTAGTCTAGAAGGCCATCTTGGTAATGTCACACTCTCTTACTTCACTTAATGATACCCGGACTGAAGATCAATCTTAGAGAAGTGACTAGCCCCTTAAAGTTGGTCAAACAAATCATCAATCCTTGGTAGAGGGTACTTATTCTCGATGGTAACCCTGTAAGTTGCCAATAGTCAATGAACGTTCTAAGTGACCCATCTTTCTTCTTCACAAAAAACACTGGTGCATCTCAAGGTGATTGGCTAAGCTCAATAAAACCTTTCTCTAACAATTCCCTCAATTTCTCTTTCACCTCCTTTAACTCTGTCCGGGTCATACGGTAAGAGGGAATAGAAATGGGTTGATCAGGAAGAAGGTCTATACCAAAGTATATTTCCCTTTCAGGAGTAACACCGAGAAGGTCATTTGGAAAGACATCAAGAAACTCGCTAGCCATAGGAACCGACTCTATAGGCAGGATTTTGGACTTCACCTCTTTAACCCTCACAAGATGATAAAGACACCCCTTAGAGATCAACTTTTGGGCTTTATGCAAGAGATAAACCTACCCTTGACCACCACATCTTGATCTCCCACTCAATAACGGGTTCATTTGGGAATTAGAACTTGACCCTACAGGTTATACAATAATAGAGGCATAATATGCATGGAACCAATCCATCCCAAGAATGACATCAAAATCCACCATATCCAACGCAACACGGTCACAAGGTAATATATTATGCATGATGCAAATGAAACAATTTCTGTAGACCTTTCTATCAATAATAGATGCAACAATGGGAGTAGACACCTCATACGACTCACATGACAATCCGGGCTCAACATAAAACTTTTTGGATACAAAATGAGTATCAAAAGAAAGAGTGGCACCTGGGTCTATCAATGCATACACATCAAAATCAAAGACTTTTAACATAATGGCGATGACGTTGGGTACATTATCAACCACTTGTCTCCCTTAGAGTGCATATAACTGATTATCCCTTAGGGCACCACCTTGTTGGCCTCCTCTACCCAAAGGGACTGCATTAGCACCCCGGCCTTGTGGACGAGCATCCTTACCCATGTTTTGATTCCGAGGACAATCGACCTTCTTGTGACCTACTTCCCCATAATTATGGCAAGCATTAGTGTCCCTCAAAGATGGGCCATCATGGCATCTACCACATCTTGGGAATATAGGTCTAGGTACCACGCCACCACCTCATTAGGTCCTTGGGTAGTCATTAGCAAATCCCCCACTAGGAACATGAGAAAACCCTTGGCCTT
The DNA here is from genome assembly GCA_011800125.2 of Solanum clarkiae. Taxonomy (NCBI): domain Eukaryota; kingdom Viridiplantae; phylum Streptophyta; class Magnoliopsida; order Solanales; family Solanaceae; genus Solanum; species Solanum clarkiae. The sequence continues at coordinate 10,754 of JAABOM020066693.1, read as the reverse complement.
GGTGAAACCTGCCATCCTTGGGACCTTGGAACTTACCATCAAAATGGGCCCTCTTGGCCTCACTACTCCTCCTCTTTCTCAACTTCTCCCCTTCAATCGTTTGGTATAGGTTATAAGGTGGGACAGGTCCATGTCACTAATCAACATAGCGGCTCGACACTTCTCATTCACCAAATCAGAAACACCCATAACAAACTTATTCATTCTAGACCTCGGGTTGGCAACTTAGTGTAGAGAATATTTAGAGAGTTGGTTGAACTTGAAGGTATACTCCCTCACACTCAAAGATCCTTACTTCAAATTCATGAACTCCATTTTGGCATCCCTAAGCTTAAGAGGAAAGAACTGGTTGAGAATCACATTGTTGTTCCCCTTCTCCTTCTTCCATTGAGTATATCATATTTAGGCCACCCCCTTGAGTTGGTAAGCCACCAACTCTGCCTTCTCTTCTGACCTCACACCTTTGATAGCCAACACTTTGTATACCATATCAATAAATTCTTGAGGGTCCTCATTCACCTTAGACCCACTGAACTCCGGTGGGTTCATTCTCACAAAATCCCTTACCCTAGATGCTAGAGTAGAAGCATGAGGGGCTTGTGCCCTTTGGTTAACTCGATTAGCCATGACTTGAGCTAGCATAGTGAGAGCATCTCGAAGCTCACCATGAGTTGATTGTTCCTCGGATATGTGGGCTCTTCTTCCTCTCGTGTTAGGCATGATCTAGCATAGCAAAGTAAAATCGTTAGGGGAAAAACTTATGTTAACTTCAATAGAATGACATAGAGTAAGAAGAAGGGAAACATTTCCTAGAACATCTCATAACCTCTTACTCATAGTTGTGGTGCACAACACAACCATGAATAAGACTCTAATCAACTCGTGTGTTGGATGCCGAGGACCATTACCAACTTAGTGCTTTGATACCAAGTTTTCACGACCCAATCCTAGGGCCTGGACATGACATGCGAATGTTGAAAGAGACTCCAATCAATCCTCTTAATATATCATTAGATAATCTTGGTCACAGGAGCAATAAAATAACAATAAGAGATGATAGAAAGCGAAGATAGGGCTAGGGGACATCTTTCATATCATAAAACATCCAAAGAGAGTTAAGCTTAAGCATCATTACACAACTTATCCAACAACATCTCTAAACATAGAACTTAGGAGGGGCCAATTTAAGCAACCGGGATCACCCTTATTGTCAAAATATACAATAAAGGAAAGAGTGTCTTTATACATAGAATCAGATCAATGATATTGTCCTCAAATTGAGGACCCACCAACTTGCTTTGTAGAGATTGTTCTAGCCATGGGGAGTATAAGGATGATCATAAGGAGCTCCAGTTCCTACAGAGTAAAATCATGTAAGCATAGAGTATGTGTTAGTACATTTTAGTGTACTAAGTATGTGGGATGCAATGCAACAAGGGATAGGCAACAAAATCGAATGCATAATTGGGAAATAAATAAGCATATAGCAATATGGCTTGCATGAGTGATACTTGAAGTAAAACATGCTTATATATAACATATTATAGGTGTAGTAATATACCATCATGTCCAAGGCTTACCACCCCCTTGGAGGGGCGATTGAGGCACCATCCCTACAATAGGTTGATGGTGGCCTCACCCCGCTGTCCATGGTGATTGAGATATCAACCCCTTAATTGGTTGATGTTGATCTCACTCCACCATCCGTGGTGATTAAGGTATCAACCCCTCAATTGGTTGATGGTGGTATCACCCCGCCATCCATGGTGATTGAGGTATTAACCACTCAATTTGTTGATAGTGGTCATACCCCGCCATCCATGGTGATTGAGGTCTAGCACCCCCTCAATTAGGTGTGGTCAAATTGCAATACTATAGATACTTTTCATGAAATCAACACATATATACTATCCTTTCATCATCATAAATTCATACAAGTTATAAGTCATGCAATGGATCACCAATAGCTCAAGAACCCTAAACCAGACATTTTATCAAACACTTGTTGGGTGTGTAATGCTAGTGTAAAACCAAGCAATTAAACAGTAAAATCATCCAAGAAATCTTGAAGTAAATCAACCCACCAATACTTGGTAATACTACCTTACAAAATACCTTGAAATCCCTCATCAAAACTCATCATAGATCTTAGATTTATAGCACAAAATATGCATAAATAGTAACACTTTTACAAAGCCCCAACATAGTTCTTAGTCAAATTCATAATAGAAGAGCCATAAGTAAAATCAACTTAGAAACATGTAATTTAGGTAAAAGAAAGCTTGGGCACCATGATTAAAGGATCCAATGGTGGAAACCCATATATCTCAACTTTGAAGAATTCCTTGATCAAGATTGAGGTGAGAAATTGAAGCTTGAGTGAATTCCTTAAGATTCGGAATATGATTTGGCACTTAAATTTTGAGTAAAATATTTGTCTAAGTGGTTGGAAGAGTATTGGGGAATATCTTGTATGATATGAAGGTGAAATATCGCAAAGTATAGGTATTTTTACGCATGGGAAGATTTAGGCCCAAGACCCAAAGCCTTGGACCGAGTAATAAAAACTGGTCAAAAATAACACAAGTGCGGGGGTGCAAACCCTTACTGGAATTTGCATTTTTGAAAAATTAAAATTGTGATTCGGTCACTCTAAAATTGGATTTAGACCCTTTTCTCACTCAATTTTGCCCCTGATTAAGAATAAGTCAGATATTCGATATCACGCATGAATTTTGAGATATACAGAAATTACAATTTTGGGCACTTCCGAGGCATATTCTTGGGCACTTTTTGGGGTCGTTTCACTATGACAGGAACCTTGTGTGTTGGTTAATTGGCTTGCCTGTTGGTGGAATCTAATAGGCACAATCATGACCGGGACCAAATTGTGACATAGACAACCCTTAGCTTAGTTAAAAATGGCCACCACCGGAATTAGTATGCAAGAACTCACCATCAAAACGAGCCCTTTTTTTACTCTCTCACCTTCCTCTTTTGAAGCTTTTAACTCTCCACTTGCTTAGCATAAGTCATGAGGCAAGAAATATCCATCTCCTTGATGAGCATTGCGGCGCTAACTTCCATATTCACCAAATCAGACACACCCAAGGTGAACTTGTTCATATAAGCCCTAGAGTCGACAACAAAAGAAGGACCATACATAGACAATTTCATGAACTTAAGGGCATACTCCCTCACACTTGTTCCACCCCTTAGATTCATAAACTACCTCACTTTAGCTTCCCATAGTTCAAATGGGAATAAGAGATCAAGAAAAGCGGCTTTACAGATCTCCCAATCAATAAAACCTTCTTCAACCCTTTCGAATTTTTGTTATGTGAACCAAACTTGAGCAACTCCCTTAAATTGGTAAGCCGCCAATTCGGCCTTCTCCTCGAAAGATACCCCCATTATCTCCACCACCTTTTGACCTCATCAATAAACTCTCATAGATCCTCATCCAACATAGAACCATAAATCTTTGGATGATTTATTCTAGGAAATCTCTCACTCTTGAAGTTAGAGTAGGAGTCTTTAAAGAAGCAACAACTCGAGCCAACATAGTAATAGTGGCCCTAAACTCCCCATTGGTAACTTGATCGTCCAAAGGGCTTTGAGGAACTTGAGAAGCTGGAGGAACTTGAGGAGCCAGAGGAACTTGTTCCTCATTAGCATCAACTACCCTATGCAATGGAGCACGTTATAGAGGCATTTTCTATAAAGATCAAGGGATAAGAGTTGGGGAATGGGAGTATTGAAGGAATGACATAGATCATTAAAGAAGCGAATATTTTTCTAAATGTCTGATAGCCTCTCACTCATGGATGTGGTGTGCTTCACACTTATGAACAAGACTCTACTAGAAACAGCATATTAAACTCCCTAAGATGCCTTCAAACCTTATGCTTTGATTTCAAGTTTGTCACGACCCGAACCTAGGGCCTAGACATGAAATAACAAATCTGACACCCAAAGCTCTTGTTCATATCATAACCATATATAAGGTAAAATAAGAAATTCACAAGAGAGTAAAAAAGTGGAACATAACAACATCAAAGTCATAGTTTCACTTAGGGAAATTACGATATATTTAGTCCAAAATGTGTCTCTACATCATAGATCTTGACAGGGTGTACAACATGCTACTAGCTCACCCTAAAGATAAAATAACAAATGAAATCATAAAGTCGCAACATATGAAAACATAACATGAACAAGGCTTGTCCCCAAAGGATGAGAACTCACCAATAATCTTCAAAGCACAATCCAAGTGGGGGAATAGTCTCATCGCCACGCGTCCCTATATGGTTAGATCATGTGGACAAAGAAGTATGTGTTAGTATGTGGAATACACTAAATATGTAGGTATTTTATGCATCAAGGAACATCACAAAATAATAGCAATATGCATAATCATAGCAATAGAAAAAGGATAAGATATGAATGATTAATGCATGTTTAAAAAATCACGAATAAAAGCATCATTAAAACCTTTCATAACTTAGCACACATATGTGGGAATAAGACTATAACTGATAATAAGACTATGCGGACTATTATATGGTCTCCTGATGTTCCTCTATACCAAGCGAAAATGGAGTCCTCTTTGTCAAGGTAGACTTGACCCCACCTGTTAGGCTTAACCCTATCACAGTGAGTGTCACATAAACATAAGGATATCACCCTTTAGGATTTAGCCCTAGCACATTGAGAATCACATGACCATACTGCTATATGGATACATTAGCTAACCTTATAGGCATATAATCATAAAACTATGGGTGCCCACACTTATGATACTTAAGAATTTATATAGGAGGTTCTTGGGGATAGTCTCCTCACACAATTTCATTCGGTGCTAAGTCAAATCCCATAGAATACATAATCATGCATATAAATAGATATACTCATAGTTTAAAAATTATACTTTCATAATTCATAAAATAAGAATTATAACCTTATGAAAACATCTTATATCATAGGAATAGTCCATCTACATTATTTTGCATATAGTGGGGGTATGTTCCCCATCTTGTCATCATGCATAAATGTTAGGGTCTTAGGTCACCCTCATCATCATATTATCATCATCATCATCATGCTTTCGTACTTAGCATCATATTCATGAAAATCATAATTTTTTCATAAAAAGCTAGGGTAATGTGTGGGTTGATGACTAATTGAAATAAAATAATACAATTAGATGAAAATCATGTTAGAATCATGCATTAGAAATCAATTTGGATCATTAGTAAGAAATACACATCAATTCAATAAGCCTAATCATCATATACTTTAAATCACTTATATTCACTTAGAAATCATAGAAATCATGTAATTCTTCATAATTCATGCATATTCAAGTATAATAATCATGTAAAAATCATAATCCAATCATTTTGAATGCCATCTTAAAAAACTCATACGAAATCATACTTGAACTTTGAAAAAAAAAATGAGATTTTGACTTGAGCTCCATGAATGAAACCCTATATTACTCAAGTGTAGAACCTAGGAAATTGCAGTGATTAAACATTGGAATCCTCAGCAGAAGCTTGAAACCCTACCTCCAATGGAGTCCTTGCTTAGAGAGAGAAAATTTGAGAATTTGGGAGAATATTTTTAGAGTGAATGAATTAGAAAGAATTAGGAATAGATTTTATGGAATTTGAGTCAGTTAAGTTAGTTAGGAAGGTTTAAAGGATATAGTTTAGGAGTTAAATTGATCAAAAATAATCAAAAAGCCCTTACTCAAAACCTATCAGACCCATCTACAAGCCATTGTTTAGGTGTCATATATTGAAGTACGGGCCATACATGGTCCTTGTTCAATATGTGTCACAAAGTTTTAGATACTAGAAATTGCACCTCTCAAACCAGAAACCACCAGTATGGTCTGTAATTCCTTTTACGAATCATAGATTGCTTCGCAGAACCTCCCTAGTCTTACAAATATTTTCACTCTTCAAGGTCCCTTTTACATCCCAGTTTATGGATCGTATTCCTTAGTATGACTCCTAAACTCCTATCGTACTTTGACTTTCAGTGACCAAAAATTTTACCAACTTTTGGACCTCATCTACGGGACTTGTCTATGACCCATGATTTAATCCACGAGGCGTAGATTGACTCATAGTACCAATCATTCTCAAAATTTTTGCAACTTTTTCATTTTTCAGTCTTCACAACCTATATGGTGTTATAAAAATCATGTTCTACATAAAGAATAAAATTCATGGGTGAAAGTCCCATAAGAATTGAGTGACAAACGAGATAAAAATCACCAATTCTTCTCAAGTCAAGGGTTCCTGCATTCATTAATTTAAGAATTAAAACCAGGAAATTTGGGGCTAAAATTTTAAAGTATGTAATGGAAATTCAAGGTTTTAAGTTAAAAATACTTACCCAAATAATTTCCCTATAACATTTCCTTCAAAAATCGCCCGCCCACCCAAGCTTTTGGAATTCAAAAATGGAGAGATTGGATGTTTTCCCGATTAAAAGTTTTTTAGGCATTTAATGACCTCCTCAAATGAGGATACTATCCATGAACGCGGAGTACAAGACACCCAACCCTCTGTGAACATAATAGAAGCTTCTGTGAATGTGGAGGTCATCAAAACTATGATTTGGCGAATGAGGATAATCTCCTATGAATGCGGAGGTCTATGTACAATACCTCTACAAACATAGTCGACGTGGCCGTTGACGCAAAATAAGGGACTTGCATCAGACACCAACAAATATTAAGATATAAATTTTCATGGAATAGACTTGACGCGACACCAAAAAGTGCTGAAAATGTGCCTTGAAAGTGCCCAGAATCGTAAATTTCATGTGTCTCAAAATTTGTCCATGATATCAAAAATCAGACTTCATATTCTTGATCGGGAGGCAAAATAGTGTGAAAAATGGGTCTAACCCCGATTTTAGAGTGACTGAACCACAATTTCAATTTTCCCAAATTGCAATTTCAATAGAGGGTTCGCGCCCCTGACACAACACGCCTTGGGTGTGCCCCAGTGTTTTTACTCGGTCCAAGGCTCTTGGGTCTTGGGCCTAAGTCTTCCCATGTGTAAAAATATCTATACTTAGCCATATTTCACCTTCACATCATACAAGATATTCCCCAATACTCTCTCAAACAATTAGATAAATATTTCTCTCAAAATTCAAGTGCCAAAATGCATTCGAGGTCTTAAGGATTTCAATCATGCTTCAAGTTTTCATCTTAATCTTCATCAAGGAATTCTCCAAAATCAAGGTATGTGGGTTTCAACCATGGGGTCCTTTCACTAATATTGTTGAAGCTTTCCTTTTACCTAAACTAGATATTTCTAAGTTGATTTTACTTATCAGTATTCTATTATGAAATTGACCATGAACTATGTTGGGGTTTCATAAGAGTGTGAGTGTTTAAGCATGTATTGAGCTATGAATCTTTGATCTATCTTGAGACTTGATGAAGGGTTTTAATGTATATTGCTTAAGCGTACAACCAAGTGTTGGTAGGTGGTTTTACATCAAATTTACTTGCATGATTTTACTCTTAAATTGCATAGTTTTATAATAGCATTACACACACACAAAGGGATTGATACAATGTCTGATAAATGCATCTTGAGTTGTTGAAGGCCTAATGTATGGTATATGAGTTAAGTGAGTTTATGATGATGAAAGCAATGTGTATATATGTTGATTTCATGAATAGTATCTATAGTGTTAGAAGTTGATCAATTGCCTGTTCGGAAGGGGAGGGGGGTTGTAGGACCGAACTACCATGTTAGAGGGTATGTACCTCAATTGTCTCACTCGGGAGGCAGTAGGCCCGTGCAACCATGTTGGGGGTTTTGTACCTCAATAGCCTCTCTTTGGAGGTAGTAGGCCGGTGCAACCATGTTAAGGGGTTTGTACCTCAATCGCCTTGCCAAGGAGGTGGTAGGCCTTGGTTACTAATGATAGTCTCAACCTACACACATAAAATGTTCTATATAAGCATGTTTAACTATAAGCATCCTTCATGCATTCCATATTGTTATATGCTTATTTATTGCCTAAATATGTATGTCGATTATGTTGCCTAGCTCTTGTTACATTGCTTCCTACATACTTAGTACATTCAAATGTTCTAATGCATACTCTATGCCTATATGATGTTACCATGTACCGACCGGAGCTCCAATTCATCATCCTCCTCCTCCACATGGCTAGTCCGATTTCTCTCAAAGCAAGTTGGTGAGTCCTCAACTCAGACGTGACACGGTTAATGGGGAACCCAAAGGGACCCTAAACAAGCCTCTTAACATATTATTACACATCATTGGTCGCGGACGCAATTAATCATCATAATAAGAATAGAAATGAGGGTAAAGGTCTAGAGGAATACTTTCATATCATAAGCAACAAAACAAGAGAGTCTCGGCTCAATACATAACATATCCAACAACACCTCTACTACATAGATAAGAATGGGGGCCAGGACAAGCAATTGGGCTCACCCTCATAGTCAATAGATACATAAAAGAAAGATAGTCTTAGTACATAGCATGAGATCATAGAGATTGTCCCCAGAATGGAGGACTCACCAACTAGCTTGAGAGAATTCGTACCAGCCACGTGGAGGAAGATACTCATGTGGGGCTCCGATTCCTACATGGTAACATCATATAGGCATAGAATATGCATTGGTACATTTGAATGTATTTATAGGATACAATACAACAAGACATAAGCAAAATAGTTAAAATGCATAAACATAGGCAATGAATAGCATATGACAATATGGAATACATGGAAGATGCTTAAAGTAAATCGTGCTTACATAAAACATAATACATATGTAAGAATAGACCATCATTAATGAGTTCATAGTAAAATAAAGATACAAACCCCTTGATTTGTTGGTGGATGGTCACACCCTACTACCTCTGGTGATTGAGGTACAAACCCCTCAGCCTGGTTATCAAGGTATAAATCCCTTGATTGGTTGGTTGATACTCGCACCCTACCACCCCTGGTGATTGAGATACAAACCCCTTAACATGGTTATCAAGGTACAAACCCCTTGATTAGTTATCAAGGTGCAAACCTCTCGCATTGTTACCCGGGATCTTAACCCCACGAGTAGGGCATGGTCAGTTTCGAACAATATATCAGAGAATATCATATACATACATTCCTTTCATCATCATAAATTCATTCAACTCATAAGGTATGCATTAGATCTTCAATTTCTCAAGAAACAATAACTGGACATTTTATGAAACACTTGGCGGGTGTGTAGAGCTAGTGTAAAACTATGCAATTTATAGATGAAATCACGTAAGGAAATCCAATGTAAAATCATCCATTAATACTCGGGAACACCCTCAAGCAATATACACCAAAACCCTTCATCAAATCTCACAACAGATCTTAGATTCATAGCTCAAAACATGCTAAAACAGTCACAATTTCATGAAACCCCAACATAGTTCATAGTCAAATTCATAGTAAGTAAGACCAATAAGTAAATCAACTTAAAATCATATAATTTTGAGTTAAAAGAAAGCTTAGGCTTCATGGGTAAAAGGAACCCATGAATCAAACCCACATACCTTAGCTTTGGAGAATTCTTGATGAAGATTGGAAATGGAGACTTGAAGCTTGAGTGAAATCCTTAAGATCCAGAAGAAATTTGGACACTAGAATTTTGTTGTGAAATATTGTCTAAGTGTTTGAGGGAGTATTTGGGAATGTCTTGAATGATATGAAGGTAAAATATGGCTAAGTATAGGTATTTTCACGCATGGGAAGGCTTAGTCCCAAGACCCAAAATCCTTGGACTGAGATAGAAAATTGGCAGCCAAAATACACTACAGCGTGCCATTGGCGCGTCGCCCCAGGGGCGTGGATAGCTCATTAGAATTTGCAACTTGGAAAAATGAAATTGCAATTTGTTTTCTCTACAATCGGGGTTAGACCCATTTCCCACTCAATTTGACCCCCTGACCAAGAATATGAAGTTGGAGTTTTGGTATCACGCATGGATTATGAGATTTATGGAAATTAAGATTCCGGGCACTTATGAGGCACATTTTTGGGCAGTTTTTGGGGTCATTTCAATATCTCCTCCTTGGGAACATTCATCCTCAAATGTCAAGGAAATGTATATGATGGACATAAACAAGATAGGTTCGGCCCACATAAGGATACAACAATGCACTTAAACATCATTTCAAAAATCTCAATATAAGTGTAAAATCATCTTGAACTTATCAATCTAAACATGAATGCATGCAAATGTCATGGGCTGAACTTAGACTTGAAATCACATAGGGGACTAGGAATTAGTACCTTAGGCTTGATAGAGTGGAATAGATAAGTATATCGCTTTTGTATGTCCATTTAGGCCTCCCGTGTAGCACTTTCCACTTGCAGATTCCTCCCAAGGACCTTAACGAAAGCAACGTCCTTGTTCCTTCGCCTCTTTACTTGCCTATCCAAGATCTCTATTGGAACCTCCTCATAAGTCAATTTGTCTTCAACTACACCCATAAAATCAAATGGAACAATAGCATTTGGATCACCCACCCACTTTCTCAACATAGACATATGAAACACCGGATGAACTAAATTTATTTCACTAGGCAACTCTAACTCATAAGCTACCTTACCAATCATCCTCATCACCCTATAAAGACCCACATTACTGGGGGATTAACTTACTCTTCTTACCAAAATGTCCTTTTTGAGTGTATCAGCACAACCTC
>JAABOM020066687.1:0-40019 GCA_011800125.2 Solanum clarkiae | reverse complement strand
CTATGTTTCATGCCAAATAATACGAAATCAAGTAGCCTTACATACCTCGTTGTATGACCTCGCTATTACCTCGAGATGACCATCCCTTCCTACAAATATTTATCCACAACATAATAGGTCATAAAACTATCATTAGCATCCAATAGATACATCTTGGCAGCCCAATCTCATAAAAAATAACATACGGGCAGCAAACGGGTATTTATAATCCCAAGCGTATTCTTTCAACCTTTCTACCCCTAATCGTACTTTTTAATACATATTCTCATATAAATATCATGTGCAGCCTATTATAGTTCCATAACAGTCCTATAACAGCCCACAAAGAATAACACATACCAATTCTACACAACATACAAATATGCGGCATAACGTTACGTCCCTTTGCCCCATTTTGATGTCGACAATCCCAAACCTGTTTCAACTTTAACCAAACTGTCCTCAACACATATATACATAAAAATAACTTTAAAATAGTCTTAGAATAGTACCAAAAAAGTCATGAAGGATGTGAGATAATAGCCTTCCATCCATCAGCCCACAACTTCGTACTAAGAACACAATTGCGATTTCCTATAAGGACTCATTTTTGTGGACTGTAAAAGTGGAGCAGCAGCTAAGTTACATCACTAACAAACTAAATCTTATTAAAAACATAAGTCTTTCTTCATAATTCAGTCAACCAAGAAGATAAAATCCTCTTGAACAACAAGAAAAGTTCACAATAATCCTTAGGACACATGTTGTCCAAAATTTCAGCACAAACATAACTAGCATATACTTCTTGTTTGTCATGGGATAAGTATAACAAATATATAGATATTTCCACTTACCTTAGCCTTCAATGTTCAGGTTTCCTTCTAGAACCCTAGAGGGTTGTGTAGGCTACCGTGTGAAGTGAAATAAAGAGAGAAAAAGAGGCTTTAGGAAAGCTGAAAATTGCTCCAAAGTAAAATGATTTAAGGTGCTTCTTTTGAGCCCTTTTAAAGGCTCTCTTTCGCTGACTTTCTTTGTACTTTTGACCACATATTAACACTTATTAATAACCTTGTGATGCAGCAGCTTGTCCCTTACACTTGGGCCTAAATGGGTCTCAAAATTGATGGGCCTTGGCTGCCCATTTTCCAAATTCCTCTTCACTTAGTTTGGGCCCAATTAGCCAAGTGGGTTGTGGTGTACTTGGGCACTTTTATTATTCATCTTGGACTGAAAAATAAAGTCCATTTATTATGCTAAAACACGGGCAAAATGTACACCCTTAACACAAACTTTATTCATAATCGGACTTGGACAAATTCGACGTCGGGCCTCATCTCTGTTTAGCTAGCAAATTTAAGCTAAGAAAGTAGGTGACTCACCTGCTAGCTTCTTAAGTCCTACAAGCACCTCAATTCTCTCACTTTGTTTAGGGCCGTGATCTCCTCAATTTGACACAAAACATGTATACACTCGACCCTCTTAAATGTTAGACGCACATATCACCATATAACATGAGATTCAAGCACTTTTAAAAATTGCTGCTAATTTGGAAAGCCATATCATGTTTCATTTGCATAGAGCTAGTGTTGTAAGATGTGGAGTGTTACATAAGTTCAGTTCCATGAATGTCAAATAATCATATGTCCCCACTTAATCTCTTATGCGAGAGTTAAAGTTATAAGTACCCTATATCAAACTTCAGACATATACCAAATGGTGGTGAATAGATTACGACAAACCTCTATCAAATATGAGCTTTACTAACAGTATTCTTAGAGTTATCAAATCCTGCAAGTATGCAAGTTGAAGCCTTACATCTCCTAGTCTGCAGGTTGAAGCCTTCAAATCCTCTAAGTACACGAGTTAAAGTCTTCAAATCCTCCATATCTGCAGGTTGAAGTCTTCAAATCCCCAGAATATGAAAGTTGAAGTCTTAATTTTCTTGAACGTGAAGGTTCTGATCTCAAATCAAGCATATAGGTAAATCGAAGTCCTCAATTTTTTTGATTTTGTAAGTTGAAGTCTTCAAGTGGAAGACCATTATGATGGTGGGTTCTCCAATCAAGGGTAGTGGTTTTGGTCACATCTAATAGGGTCAACGTTTTAATGCTTTAATTGCTAATTCGAGGGTGCCTCCTCCTAGGGCACCAGTTAGTGGTGGACGATCACCTCCACGATGTGACAAGTGTGGAAGAAATCACCCCAAAAGGTGCTTTGTGCGGTTCGGGTGCTTGTTTTGGTTGAGAAGAGATGGGTTATAAGCTTGTTGATTGTCGAAAGGCACCAAATAAGATCAAATGGCACAAGGTAATCCATAACAACCAAGAGCTCCACCAGGTGGAATCCCCAAAAACAACAGGTTCTATGCTTTACATGCTCGACAGGAGGTGGAAGAAGCCCCAAATGTTGTGACAGGTATGTTAAAAGTTTTTTATTTTGATGCTTATGTTTTGCTTAAGGTGCAAGTTTTTATTTTATGACTCCTTTTTGGCTATTAAGTTTGGTTTGAGTCCAGAAATTTTGAGGGACCTCTATTAGGTTTATACCCCCATGGGTGAATCTGTTGTTGCTCATAGAGTTACTCGGGGTTGCCCAATTTTGATATTGCATAAAGTCCTCCCGTGTACTCTTGTGGAGCTTGAGATGTTTGATTTTGATATAATTCTTAGGATGGATCAGTTGCATGCATCGCATGCCACTATAAATTGTAGAACTCAAAAGGTCAAGTTCCAATTTCTAGATGAACCCATTCTTGAATGAAAGTGTATGACTCCGCTATTAAGTTTCGATTTATTTCCTACCTTAAGGACCAAAAGATAATCTCTAAGGGGTGTATTTATCATATTGTGAGGGTGGATTTTGAGTCTGAGTCACTTATTCTTGAGTCGGTCTCGGTGGTGAATGAGTTTTCGGATTTGTTCCTTGAAGACTTGCCCAGTATTTCTCCCAAAAGAAAATTTGACTTTGGCATAGATCTTCTCCCGAAGACTCATCTAATCTTGATTCCTCCTTATCGTATGGCACCGGCTGAGTTGACGGAGTTGAAGGATCAGTGGGAGGATTTGTTGGAGAAGGGTTTCATTAGGCAAAGTATATCTCTATGGGGTGCTCCAATGATATTTGTAAGAAAGAAAGACGGATCTCTTCGAATGTGCATCAATTATAGGAAATTAAATAAGGCGACCATCAAGAATAAGTATTTGTTGCCTAGAATCAATGTCTTGTTTGATCAAATCCAAGGGGCTACCGACTTCTCAAAGATTTACCTCCATTCTGATTACCATAAGATGAAGGTTAGGGAGTGTGATATTTCCAAGACGACTTTATGGACTAGATATGGACACTTTGAATTTATGGTGATGTCATTTGGTTTAACTAATGCTTTGGCCGTATTTATAAATCTTATAAATCAGGTGTTCAAGCCGTTCCTTGATAGTTTTGTGGTTGTCTTCATCGATGGTACTCTCATTTACTCAAAAAGTAAGTAAGAACATATGGATCATAATGCAACACAGTAAGGTTAGAGCTTATGCATCGATTCAATTGAAAGTGCATGAGCGTAATTACACGACTTATGATCTTGAATTAGCGGCAGTAATGTTTGCTTTGAAAATTTGGAGACACTATTTTGTATAGGGTGAATGTTGATGTTTTCACTGATCAGAAGAGTTTGCAATATGTGTTCACTCAAAGGGATTTTAACTTGAGGCAAAGGAGATAGTTGGAGCTCCTGAAGGACTGTGACATGATTGTACAATATCATCTCAACAAGGAAAATATTGTAGCTGATGCTCTTAGTAGGTTATCTATGGGAAGTGTGGCTCATGTTGATGAAGGGAAGAAAGAGTTAGCAAGAGATGTTCACCTTTTGGCTAGGTTGGGTTTTAGGTTTGCCGACTCTAATGATGGCGGTATTCATGTTCAAAATAGGGTTGAATCCTCGGTCATTATTGATGTAAAAGCTAAGCAAGATCTATATTTGTCATTCATTAAGTTGAAGAAATTGGTCACCAGAAAAAAGATAGAGGTTTTCCCCCAAGGGGGAAATGGTATACTTCAGTATCAAGATCGGTTATGTGTTATAAATATGGATGATCTTAGGAAGGTGATCATGAGTGAAGCACATAACTCTCACTATTCTATTCATCCAGGATCTACTAAAATGTATCGACATTTGAGGGAGATGTATTGTTGGCATGATATGAAGAAAGATGTAGTTTAGTTCATATCTGACTGCCCTAATTGTCAAGAAGTGAAGGTAGAGCACCAAAGGCCAAGTGGGTTGACTCAAGACATTGAGATTCCTACTTGGAAGTGGGAGGATGTGAAATTGGATTTTGTGGTTGGATTAACTTGGAATCAAAGGCAATTTGACTTCATTTGTATTATCATTAACCGAATAACTAAGTTGGCTCACTTCCTACCAGTCGAGACTACTTTTGATGTTGAAGATTATGCAAGGTTGTACATCCAAGAGTTGGAGAGGTTGCATGGTGTGCCTAGGTCTATCAAATTGGGTCATGGTACCTAATTTACTTCACACTTTTGGAGGTTGTTTCAAAGAGGGCTCGGTACCAAGGTGAAATTGAGCACTGCCTTTCATCCCTACTTGACAGACAAGCTGAAAGGAAAATTCAAACCTTGGAGGACATGTTGAGGGCTTGTGTATTGGAGTTCAAGGGTAATTGAGATGACCATTTTCCCCTCATCGAGTTTTCCTATATTAATAGATTTCATGCTAGTATTGGTATGGCTCTGTTTGAAGCCTTGTATGGTAGGAGGTGTAAGTCTACGGTGGGATGGTTTGAGTTGGAAGAAATGTCTTTAGTTAGCCCTGATTTTGTAATGGAAGCTATGGAGAAGGAGAAGTTGATTAGGGAGAGGTCAAAGACGACCCAAAGTCAACAAAAGTCCTATTCGGATGTTAGGAAGATGGACCTTGAGTTTCATGTTGGTGATTCGGTGTATCTGAAGGTCTCACCTATGAAAAGTGTGATGCATTTTAGCAAGAAGGGTAAGCTAAGTCCCCACAATGTAGGCCCTTATGTGATTGTGGAGCGAATTGGGAATGTGGCTTATAGGTTGGAGTTGCCTCTAGATTTGAGCTCTACTCACCTGATCTTCCATATGTCTATGTTGAGGAAATTGGTAGGTGATCATAGTACTATTATGCCTTTGGAAGGTGCCAGTTGAGGAGAACTTATATAATGAGGAAATTTTGATTGAGATTTTTGATAAGCAAGTGAAACGTCTTCGTAACAATGATGTGACTTCAGTTAAGGTGCTTTGGAGAAATTAACATGTGGAGATTGCTACATGGGAGATGGAGTTGGACATGATGAAATGATATCCCCATCTTTTCTAATATACCCAAGACTAAGGTATTAGGTTCTTCCTTTTCCAAGTGGTCCGAATTATTTCACCTTTGAGTTTCATGACATGACATACATACATCTGTACCAAATAATTTTCATGAAGTTTTGAATGATTTGAATACGTAGTAACATGGATTTTACTGATTTTATGATTTTCAACTGATGAAAATGCATTGTATCTTGCGTTTGGATGTTTCATGTTCTAAGTCAAGCTTTTCAAGGCTTGGTCTAGCACATTCTAGGATGAATGTTCCCAAGGGAGAGATGATGTAAGGGCCTAGACATTGTACGACCTCGTTTGAGCTTGAAATCTTTGGTTTCGAGAAGTTTTTGAGCAAGTTGACGCTCCATGGGAGCTATCACGGTTCGTGTGAGGTCACACGGCTTGTGTGAGCCTCCACGAAGTAGCCATTGGCCTTGTGAGGGTGTTTGGCTCTTAAGCATGGAGTTTCCAACTAAGGCACACCATACATGAACTCCCCCACAACCCATGTGATACCTCAAGGACCGTGTGCTGGGCTATGTGGTGGTCCTTGTTTAAATATTCATAGTTTGGGGCCAAGTATAGTCACACTGCCAAGTACATGACCCGTGTAAGGTCACACGGCCCGTGAGGCCTCCTGTATGGCTTTCAAAGTGACATTTTTCTACTTTTTAAATCACCATCCCAAAATTTTATCGTTAGAATTTGTTTTCTAAGGAGGGGGACACGAATGGGTACACAACCCGCATGGCTTTCACACGGCTCGTGTGACTCCTGTATAGATGATTTCGTTGAATTTTTCTAAGTATGAGATTACCTTTTTAGAACTTCATCAAACATTTATTTTCTAAGTGTTGGCTCACGGATGAATATATGGTCTGTGTGATGTATCATGCACCGTACAACCTCCCTTGAAGTGACGATGTTCAATTTTTCAACTTGTTTCATTAGTGGCGTTAAGGGTCTCTTATTATTTCCTATGCTACCTAAAGGCTTCCAAATGACCTAAACTCTATTCCTAACATTCAAATTGATTCCTCACATTTGAAAATTCTCTTACGTCTCTTTCAAAAAGCTCTTGTGGGTCTTAAGCTTGGAGATCAAGGAAAGGATCTTTTTTCGCCAAATTTCTTCTTCAATCTTCTTCATTAGCTAAGGTATGTGGGTTTTGATTCTTGGTCCCTTTATACCAAGAAGACCCAAACTCTTTTCAAGTTATTTTCATGAATTTTAGCTTATTTTAAACATGGGTTTCCAATACACTGAGTTATCAAATTTAGTTGATGTATGGGCTATGCTTTATTGATGATTTTAAGTTGATTTAATCTCTAATATGATGGTTTGTATTGAGATTATGAAGTTATGAAAGTGCATATCTCCATTATAGCTTGATTTATGCATGGGTAGTTTATATTATGATTTAAATGTGTACTTTACTTATGTTTTTACTTGAATTTCATAATGTATTGTTGATTTAAGTTTGAATCTCTATTACCCATGCTATTCACATGTCATTCGTGGCATATCCATACATGACTATGATTTGAAGTTTATGAAATGGTTCAAGACCTAGTGATGTTTATGTATATGAATTTGATAAGATTATGTCTATCACAAGAATATGATCACATATATGCCTAAGATTATGGCTCAAGGAGAAATTATGGGTGTTTATACCACTATATTTAAGGGAGCATCGATTAAGGTTTGAGGCAGGGTGGGCTATCCCCAAGGTTCCATACTCATCTCTCAAGAAGGTGCTCCAGAGGAGCTAATCCTATGCACGGAAAGTATTATATGAAGAATGTTTTGGTGTTTTAGCCTATTATGCATGATTACGAAGGATATAATTTGGCCTTTAAGCCTAAGAATGCATGTAAGCTATTTGAAAGTCCTATGCCTCTTTACAAGCATGTATATATATATATATTCCAGTGAGATGATAACCTAGCACCAATGGGTTGGAGGCAGGGTGGGCTATCCTCAAGGGTCCATACTCCTTTCCATGAACTATATTCCTAACATAGGTATATGTTTATGCATCAAGGGGTGAAAGAATGTTAAGGATCTACCTTTGACAAGTAAGTCACCCCTTTTCTATTGTGGGGGAGATAACGGGGTTCTAAGGCATAGCTCACTTGGTATCGTGTCGATTACGTTCCCATCCTCAATATATGTACGAAGTACTTTTGCATTCATGCATCACGTATCTCATGGCATATTGATATATCGTTATCTTGATGTATGATTCGTTCTATATATGTGCCCTTGTCATCTAACATTGAATGCAGGCTTAATAAGTCATATGCATTGCATGCCCTCAAAATGCAGGTTTAATAAGTCATATGCATTGCATGCCCTCATACTTAGTATATATATATATTCCAGTGAGATGATGACCTAGCACCAATGGATTGGAGGCAGGGTGGGCTATCCTCAAGGATCCATACTCCTTTCCATGAACTATGTTCCTAACATAGGTATATGTTTATGCCTCAAGGGGGAAAGAATGTTAAGGATCTACCATTGACAAGTAAGTCACCTCTTTTCCATTGTGGGGGAGATAACGGGGTTCTAAGGCATAGCTCACTTGGTATCGTGTCGATTACGTTCCCATCCTCAATATATGTACGAAGTACTTTTGCATTCATGCATCACGTATCTCATGGCATATTGATATATCATTATCTTGATGTATGATTCATTCTATATATGTGCCCTTATCATCTAACATCGAATGCAGGTTTAATAAGTCATATGCATTGCATGCCCTCATACTTAGTATATTCAAACGTACTAACGCATATTTTTACCTACATGATCTAACCATGTAGAGTTCGAAGAGTACGTTCATCCTCCGTATGACGTCTAGATTGGATCTTGAGATTTGCTTATTGTAGTGAGTCCTATCTTCCAAAGACTACCAACCTTTCCTCTAGCTATAGTGCTTCATTTATATTATTTACTTTGAGCGTGAGTCTGGGACATGTCTTGGCCCCCATTCTATCTTACGATTAGAGGCATTCTTCGACATCTAGTAGACCTCTTTATGCTTATGTGTTAAGTATTGTATTTGGATAATTATGTTATGGATATGGCTATGTTATTATAGTTTGATTATGAGCTTACGTTATTGATTCATGTTATGTTGTGAAAGATCCTAGGTCATGTATTGCCCCCATAGCGTGAGTCCTACTTTCCCGTCCCTTAGAATTATTTGTTTACCATTCAAAAGCGCTTACAAATGGATGATGGGTGAATGAATGCTACGAGATTTGTTTGGGGACTCTCGGGTTCTCATTCTCCATGTTACTCCTAGACGGTAGGTCCGGGTCATGACAATCAAGTAGCATCTGGACAGTTAGAGGGTTCTACAATTGTTTAGGACTCATGATTTATTAATTCCAAAGAAACAAAGGAGTCTTAAAAAAGGGAAATAATGACCTATAGAACTTTGGCTATTATGTTGATTACAAGATTGCCATAAATATTGCAATTACTTTTGGTTCTTGATTAATTTACTTGCAATATAATATAAACTAAAATATTAAGACACCACTTGAAGTAGGAGACATTTATAATCATATAAAAATTTATTTAATATAAATTTTATAAAATGATTCAAATTATATTAAATTAAAAATATAATAATCCAAATAAATTTTATGGATTAATATAATCGGATTGCTTATTTAAGTCTAATAAAATATGAATTTAGTTAAAATTCCAAATTAATTTTATTTGGACTACAAAAAAACCCACTTATCCAGGTCCAATATCATCTTGTCACTACCCAAACTTGGGACCTAGCCGTAATACAATGAATGAGATCCCCAAAGGAACCTCAAACTAACCATTTACTGTTCAATCAAGCATTAAAGGTAAACTAACAAGAAATACACAGGCAAAAGCATATATATAACATAACTCATAATCATAGGAAGATCATAACATGAAAGATACAAGTTTGACACCGAAAAAATATATAGACCCCGCAAATACCTCAACTCATGACATAAGATGGTAGTTCAAATAGAGCTTGGCTCACCCTAAATATAAAGAAATTTTTCTCTAAAACACAGAGCTTGGCTCACCCTAAACATAAAGAAAGTTGTCTCTAAAATATAAACATGGCACTAAAATAAGATAGAAGACCTTGTCCTCGAAGCATGGTGACTCACCTAATCTAGATCATCAACGTATTTGGATCTAGCCATAGGGATGGATAATAGGATCACCTACAACTGCATTATGATACAATACATGCATAAAGTATGTAAAAGTACGTTTGAATGTACTAAGCATGCAAGCGTGAAATGTAAAGGAGTATAATGTGAAGACCTGCATGATGATATCACATAAAAATCATAGTACATGAATAGATATAGTTACATAAAAGTAAACTTGTTTACATCACCATGAGTTCCTAAACATCATCAAACATCCGTAGAATCGGTCATAGTCCACACATGCTTGCATATGTTTAGTCATTCCTTGCTTAATAGGTATAGGGTAGGTTGTGCCCATCCTCATCTATACCTTGTGTAAAGGGAGGGTTGTGACTTGCCTCATCAATACACATAGCTCATAAGCTAACTGGATATAGGGTGCGTTATGCCTATCCTTATCTATACCTTGTGTAAAGAGAGGATTGAGTCCTGCCTTATCAATACACATGAAAGCTTATACATGAATGTGCATAGGGTAGGTTGTGTCGATCTTCATCTATGCACTCAACTGATGTAAAAGTAGGGTTGTGCCATACCTCATCAATACACCCAAAAGTTTATACATGAATATACATAGGGTGGGTTGTGCTCCTGCTCATCTATGCATTGTGTAAAGGGAGGGTTGTGCCCTGCCTCATCAATACACACAAGAATCATACATGATGGTGTGAAGGGAAGGTTGTGCCTCACCTCATCATTACACCCTAATTTACACATGATAGCATATCACACTCATATTTGAAGTCATATTACAATCACATTCATATAATTCATGTTCATGTAGAAGTCATATTCATACCACCATCAAATTATGCCATAGTAGTATTCAACTTATGTCATACTCATATTCATAGACTCGTGCTCAATTCACATTCATGTCCATCAATTCAAGACTAATCCAAACTCATAAGCATCGACCCATACTCGATTCATGCTCACATTATAAATGCATTCATGCTCATAGTCAAATTCCTATGTAAAAGCTTAGTTCATGCATGATCATAATATGATAAGTGAGAGTAAAGTATGGTACATGAAATTAAATCTTAAAACATACTAATAGGATGGAAATATGCATAATCCATGAAGAAATAAATATTTGAATCATAATCAAGGTTACCCAAGCATGAATTCATAGTTCAAAGGATCATGCAAGTTCAAAACTCACGAAATCCATGTAAATCTATAGAATAGGACTTAATTCATACTTAAGTCCTTTTTAAAGAAATTTCTTAAGACTTATGTGATTTAATATTGCTCTACGCATCAAATAAAGCAACCTTATTTTTCAATGAAAGTTCTTATGAATTATCACTATAAATAGGGAATTTATGAAGAGATTCAAAGTTAAAATTTACCAAAGATATATATATAATGATTATATTCCCTAAATGATGTTTAAGAAAACTCTTAGTTCGAGCTACTCCATGATTTCTACTTATGATTCTAAGAGTATGTTTTTAAAAGATTTTCATGGTATGACTTTGCACCGAATGGACTAGAGATTGGGGATCATCCCATTAGTTGAGGCATGATCTCTTAAAGCCAAATCTCAATGTACCTAACTATGTGCCACCATAAGAGCCTTCAGAATAGGCTAGTGGATCCACATAGTCCCCAATGTTATGAAAGATACAATTGCAAAGTTACTAATTTTCGGATATCTACCTTGGCAAGTAGATTCTCCTTTTCCCAATGGGAGGATCGTATTGGCCTTTTTCAAATGGAAGGAGTTCATTGGAGTCCATGTAATAGCTCACATGGTGTTACTGTCGATTATAGTCTATCCCATAAGTTTATATGATTCTATGATATGTCTTTAATTGATGTGTTAAATGTGCATCATCTTATTTTGATCTGAGTTATATTCCTTTTGCATGTTTTACCTTATTTCATGACTCATTAACCCCATGTATACTTATATGTCATGTTCAACAATAATGACATTACAATTTCATCTGTACATTGCATCTCACATACTTATTATATTCAAATATACAAACATATTTGCCTACATGATTTAGCCATGTAGAGATATATATTCCTCCACCAGATTTGGCGTCCAAGACTAGCTCTACTATTTGTGGTGATCCCTTAGATCGGCTCCTCCATTTGTTCCTTCTAGGTTGCATTTAGTTCATTTTGAGACAATGTTCTGTAGCCCTTGTAAGGCATTTATTTTACGTATTGTACATGTTTGGATTTCTTTCCATTTGATGGAGACTATCTGTTATTAGTCCCATTGATTTATGATGTATTTGGTATGCATGGACAAAGTAGTGAATTAGTTATTTCTATTATTTTTACTATTTCTTCATTGTCCAAAAAACCCATAACCCCTTTCTCTTATGTTTTTCAGCATTATGTTTGTGTTTATTACCTATGAATGCTTCAGATGTTTAGATGTCTTGGGTGAGGTGCCTTCAGGTATCTCATTTACCATGTTATTACTAGGTCTCTAGGTTGGGTCATTACAAACTTGGTATCAGAGCATGAGGTTTTAAAATGTTCCTCGGACGTCCATACATACCCCGTAGCATAAAGTCTCGTTCAAGATTGTGAAGCATGCCACAATCTTGAATGGGACGCTATGACTCAGTTTAGGGAAGTCTTTCTTTCTTTCTTATTCAATGTTAGTCTAAGAGTAGAGTATGGTTTTTTGCTAACTAACGAGGGGATTTTGTTTCTTTCATGATTATGTTGTCCCGAAGAACTCCCTATCAAGAAGGCACTCTGGACTAACAAGTCCCTCCACTCTAGCAGGATGAGGGGGAATATATCATGTGGAGTGAGAGCTACTTTTCACGGTGTTGGCCCAAGCATTGGCCAACCAAGCCAATAGGGATATAACTATACCTCCCCGAGTTCCTACCCCAGCTGCAAGAGTCCAGACTTCATCTGAATGAACCCGCTGGAATTTCGTGGGTCAAAGGCAGATGAGGACCCCATGGAGTTCACAGAAAAGACCTAATAGGTTGTGACAATGATAGGTGTGCCATCGGAGCATAAAGTTGAGTTGGTGGCTTACCAGCTTAAAGGAGTCACCAAGATGTGGTACGGGCAGTGGGCCGCTAAGAGAGCTTAAGAAGAGGGTCCTATTGGTTGAGAGTAATTCAAGTGTGCCTAACTAGACAGGTTCTTCCCCATTAAGCTTAGGGAGGCGAAGATCCAAGAATTCATCAACTTGAAGCAAGTGGGTATGAGATTTAGGGAATATGTCCTCAAGTTCACCAAACTGTCCAAGTATACTCCATTCATGGTCACAGATCCGAGGACTCGCATGAGCAAATTCATTTCGGATATTTTCGAGTTAGTCTCCAAAGAATGTAAGATGGTGATGTTGATCAAGGAGATGTATATCTCCCACCTAAAGACTTATGTCGAACAAATTAAAGAGGAGAACGTCATGAACCAAGCGTAGGGACTAGACGTGACCGGTGAATAAGGAACCCGAGGAACCCCAAACAAGCCTCATAGCATATCATTATATATCCTTGGTCTTGGAAGCAATTAAAAATGACAATAAGAGACAACATAAACAAGGGTAATTAGTACTAAGGGAGTGAGAGAGAAAGAGGAAGTAATACTTAAATATCATAGATGAGTCAAGCTCAAGCATAATACACAACTTGTCTAACAACACCTCTAAACATAGATACTTAGTGGGGGAAAGACAAGCTACCATGCTCACCTTCATAGTAATGACAATATGTAATCCAAATATACAAGATATAATTGAAACATAACCATGAGAGAGGATAGATATTTTCCTCGGACATGAGGATTCACCAACTACTAACTCGAACAATCCGTCTAGCTACGAGGAGGAGAATCAATAGGGGCGCCAGTTCTTACATGGTGGCATCATGTAGGCATAGCGTATGTATTTGTATGTTTGAATGTACTAAGTATGTGGGATGCAATGCAACAAGAGATAGGCATCATTATCAAAATGTATAATTATAAGCAGTGGATTCGCATAATAACAATATGGCATGCATGATTAATGCTTGAAGTAAAACATACTTGTAAGCCATTCCAATATCATAGAACATAGTACATAAGTGTGGAAAGAGACTCCAACAGACATAGAATAAGACCAAGGGAGCTACAACTTGGAGTCCCAATGATTACCCTTGATAGGTAAAGAGGTGGTCTATGTGCCAAGGTACCATACATTAAACTTATGGGAACATGACCCAATTTCGTTTGAAGTAATCTTCCTTAAGAGAACATGATCCAGTTTCGGAAAGAATTTCATTAAGAACTTCACCTTACGGGAACACGACCCAATTTCGGGAAGAACCACGACAAAAAGTGTACTGAGTGGATCCACTAGTATTGCAAGGGTATAATATAGTCCTTATGGTGGCACATAGTTCAAGGAAAGAGAGCAGTCTAATCCCACAGAATACATATAATAGTTATACGTTAGTAACTTATGAGAAACATAGAGTCATGACACGGGTAGCTCTAAAACATCCTTGACCTCTAATTGTGAGCCCAACTTCAAACATAAGAATAGTTCATCATCAAACATTACCCTTGCATCAGCATCAACATCAACATTAAAGGGCTCATAAGAGGTAAAATCTTTAAGAAAGGGCTTAAACCCGGCTTTACAACATCACCAATATTTCCATGAGTTAAACATATCTTTAGAAAGCTCATAATCATCATATAGTCACTTGGATCATAAATCAACCAATAGATCATCAAAACCTAAAGAATCCTTAAAAGACATTTTATCAAATACTTGGCGAGTGTATAATGCTAGTGTAAGGCCATGCAATTCAAGAGTGAAATCATGCAAGAAAATCCATTATAAAACCATCAATCAACACCTTGCAACACCCTCAAGCAATATACATCAAAATCCCTCCTCAAATATTATAATAGATCCAAGATTTACAGCTCAAAACATAGCAAAACAATCACAAATTCACATAGCTTTAAGATAGTTTATAGACGAATTCATACTAGTAAACCCATTTGTAAAATCAACTTTAAATCATGCAAATTGAGTAGAAAGGAGGTTAGGGAACCATGGGTGAAAGAACCCTATTGTTAAAGACCACATACCTTAGCTTTGAGGAAACTCTTGATGAAGATTTAAAATGGAGGCTTGAAGCTTGAAGGTAATCCTTGGATCCGTAAGAGGTTTTGGGACTTGAATCTTGAGAGAAGTATTAGTCTAAGTGTTTGAGTGAGAGGTGGGGAATGTTTAGGATGTAATGAGGGTGAAATAAGGATAAGTATAGGTACTTTCAAGTATGCGAACTCTTAGGCCCAAGACTTGAAAGTCTTGGACCGAAGTCAAAAAATAGGACCAAAATAACACTCACGATGCGGATTACTCACTGGAATTTGCATTTCTGCACATGCTAGTTTATCGATAACGGGCATAAATTCTTCATCTGATCTCAGAATGAGATGAAACCAAGTGAGTTTGAAAGCTAATTCAAAGCACTTTAATTTGGTAGGTCGTGGGTCTCCCAGTTCTGTGTGTGCTAAGAGATATACCCTTTAAAGTTGACCCTCCTAAATCGCATTTTTGCGATTCTCAGATTTTGATAGGGTTGCTCTAAAATTCAAGTAAGACCCTTTTCCCCGTAAATGTGACCCCCTGAACATGAGTATGAAGTCAGATTTTCAAAATAACGCACGGATTTTGGGTCATTTTCGGGCACTTCCAAGGCACATATTCGGGCATTTTTTGGGTCATTTCAATATCTCCTCCTTGGGAACATTCGTCCCCAAATGTAAAAGAAACGTACAAGAGAAGAGTAATTATAAAGAGATCAGCCCCAACAAGAATACAACAATACACTTTTAAATCACCATTTCAAAAAGCTGAACTTAAGTGTCAAAATCGTCATGAACTTGTCAACATAAACATGAGTGCATGCAATGACATAGGGGCTGAAATACAAGACTCGAAATCATGGAAATGGGACTTGACATGTCATCATAAGCTTGAATAGAGTGAAGGTAATACGGGTATTGCTTCTCCACGCCCGCATCGGCTCTCCGAGGAACCTATATGAATAGACAACTCTTCCAAAGGGCTTTGACGAACACCACACCCTTATCAATCAACTTCTTCAACCCTTCCACTCAATACTTCCACTGGGACCTCTTTCCAAGTCAACTTATCATCCACAAACGGCCACCACCTCAACGAGTTCCATAACACTAGAGTCACCAACACATCCCCTCAACCTAGAAGCATGAAGAACCGGACTAACCAAACCCCTATCCATAGGCAATCCCCAAACTTATGCAACTTACAAACTTCCCTCTGCACTCTATAAGGACTCACAATCCTCAACTCAATTGTCAACCTTAAATACACCTAACCCTACTTGGTACCACAACTACTATCTCTCCCTTGGAAGACAACCTCCACTCTATCATCTTCTCACCCAAAACTTCCAACTCTAACAAGGTGGGATCAAGGCCTTGCTCAAACTTGACCTCCTCACCCAAAGAAGATTTGGAACCACCAAGAACACTATACTACCATTCTCAACTTCCCTTAACCTAACTTCCAATCTAACCAACCGATAGACCTCACTAGCCTCCTCCTTGCCACCACTATCCACATAAGCTAAGCTACCCATAGACACCCTACTTCGAGCACCAACCACAACACTAGCCTTATCGGGAAAAAAAAGAACATTTTAACAATAATCCTTAAGGAGTTCTAACTACCTTCTTGTTATCTCCCATTCAAACCTATCATATTTAGCAAACAATCCTCTCATCATCCAAGACTTCCAACACTCCTCCCAAATGATTCACAAGCTCTAAATAAATCAATGCTTCACCACTAGAGGCCACTTCCAACACATCAAGGTAGGGTTTTAAGACCCTATTGTAGGGACCCACAAACATAGCCAATGCATAAATCAACCAAACAACTCCACCAATACTAATAATACTCACTTGGGGACAAAGCTCAAACCAAAGATCAACCCTAGTGAAACGACTAACCCATTATAGTTTTCCAAATAGATCAACCATCCTCAACCATCATATTACAACCATACAGGTTCTACACTCATTGGAAACATGTTATGCAAGTAACCCAAACTACCCTAAGACCTCCAACACATCAAGCTAAGTTCAACAAAGATCATAAGACAAGAATTCTACGCAATAAGAACACGGGGCAACCCTTAGAAATCAATTGAACCTTAAGACAAGAATGGACCTATCTCTTTTGCTACTACTTGGAAACCTCCCACTCAAAGACGATTTTATTAGGGAATTGGAATCTAACCCTACGAGCCCTACATATAATGAAGACATACCATACATGCTACTGATCCACCTCAAGTATGACATCAAAAACCACCACACCTAATTCAACCAAAGCACAAGACAAGACCTAAAGCAATAAGATCATGAAACAAGCCCCAAAAGCCTTACCATCAACAATAGAATCACCAACAGAATAAACACCAACAAACCCACACAACAACTCGGGACACACAAGGTACCCACTAGCAACCATAAGAGCAATGAAAGAAATAGTGACACACTAGACCTATCAATGCATACACATCCAAGTCAAAGGAAACTTCAACTTACCGGTGGCAACATCGAGTACCTCATCCCCTCCTTGAGCCACTTGAGGACCGCCATGTCTACCCTCGGGTTGTGCATGAGGACAACCACTAACTTGGTGACAAAATCCACCATAACCAAAGCAAGCATTAGACTTCTTCAAACAAGGGCCACCACGGCCTTTCCCATACTTTCAGCCTCTAGGATTTCTCACCCCCTCGATACCTCCTTTGAATCTTTGATTTGGCACCCCATCATTGAAAAACCTCTCATTGGAAGCATTGGGTGACTCTTGGTATTGGAACTTGTGGCCTTGAGGAAATCGGCCACCCTTGGGAGTTTGGAATTTACCATCAAAATGGGCCCTCTTGGCCTCTCTCTTCCTCCTTTTCCTCAACTTTTCCCCTTCTAACTGCTCGGCATATGTCATCAAGCAAGACAAATCTATGTCTCTAATCAACATCGCGGACCGACATTCCTCACTCACTAAGTCGGAGACACCCATCACAAATTTATTTATCCTAGTCCTTGCATGGGGCACCAATTGAGGAGCATATTTAGATAGTTGGGTGAACTTGAGGGCATACTCTTCACACTTGTAGCACCTTGTTTCAAATTCATAAACTCTATCAACTTAGCTTCACTAAGCTCAAGAGGGAAGTACTTATTAAGGACGACCAATTTGAACTCCTCCCAAAGCTGCCATTTCCCTTCTCCCCTTTCCATTGATCATACCATATTTGGGCTATCCCTTTATTACAACCCAAGCCTAGGGCCTAGACGTTAATTTCCAAACAAGCCTCATAGCATATCATTACACATCATTGGTCGCGGAAGCAATATAGAACAACATAAGAAATATAAACAAAGGGAATTGGGAATAAGGGAGAGAGATATATTTATACTTAAATAGCTTGAATATAATAAGTGAGTCAAAGCTCAAGCATCATTGATAGATCTTGTGAAAAGTTTCTTCTGGAATACTCCAGGTTTCTAAACTGCTTTCAGTTTTAGCAATCTGAGTTGCCTTAGAACTTATGTTAATACTGTTTATGAGATTTTTACCGCTTATTTTGAGAATTACTGTCCAGAGTCCTGAGTTATACTTTATCAAACTATAAGAATATTAGAAAAGAAAGATGTAAATAATTTTGAGAAATACTTTTCTTAATTATCAAAGGTTTAGCGATTTCTACATGTCCTCTTGGCTTTACCTAATGGATGGCCTAGGCCTATCAAGATACCTATTATAAATAGGGAAATTTCCTTTGTAAAAAGGAAGAGATTCAAAGAATCAGAATTTCCTTTTCATAAAGGACACTCACTATTCCTAAAAGGAATCCAGACAAGGCACTGATCCAAGGCCCACAAACCACTCAACATTATTGATGAAAGACCCAAAGACCACATGATGGTGGATATTACTGGTTTATTTTCTTGATGTGGTTCATCATAATCCTGTTCTTCTCCAGGGAAATTGGGTGACTATATTGTTATCTTTAAAGAAAACAGATTTTTATTTTTCTTCTTTAGAAGAAACATCTCTAAGAATCTGGTCAGCAAGAGTATTCAACTCTATATTACCAAGTCTTGATTTCATTTCTTTAAACTCTTTTTTGAAGATATTAACTTCTTCTCTTAATTCAGTGATGGAAGATTCAGGGGCTTTTCAAATCGAGATATGATATTTTTCATACTAAAAGGTTCAATGACCTTGGAAGGGCTTTCTTCGAATTAATGATAATCTTTTTAAATTCTAAAAGATAATTTGTTCTGGACTCATCATCTTCAATATGATCTATGATGTCAAAGAGGACTTTTTCCGAATCTTTTGTAATTCTTGATCCTGTTTCACTTGGTATCAGAGCCATGATGGCAGTATATATACTTAGTATGAGCAACTAAGTATCTATATTGTCCGGAGCCTGTTTGTTTTACTTATTTCTCACTATGATAATATTAGATGAAGGATATGTTATAATTCTGATTATTACTTTTCCTTATTATCTTGTTTTAGCTAATTTCTACTTTGTATGAGGTACTTATCTCTCTCTATGTGTGTAAGGTTTCCGAGTAGTACCCGGTTTAAGACATTGATCAGCCATAGAAAAGTCATAGCCAGGAGGGCATGTTAGACTGATAGGTGGAACCGTCTCTAAGATAGAGAGAGAAAAGGTAAAGCCAAGAGGACATGTAGAAAGCCCTAAACCTTTGATAATTAAGAAAAGTATTTCTCCAAATTATTTACATCTTTCTTTTCTAATATTCTTATAGTTTGATAAAGTATAACTCAGGACTCTGGACAGTAAATCTCAAAATGAGCAGTAAAAATATCATAAACAGTATTAACATAAGTTCTAAGGCAACTTAGATTGCTAAAACTGAAAGCAGTTTAGAAAACTAGAGTATTCCAGAAGAACCTTTTCACAAGATCTATCAAACAGGTAGTTTTAGCTTTATTAAAAAGCATAATATTAAGACCTGTGAGTCTACTGTAGCCATTAATAATTCCTTAGAAATTATTAAGTTGTTAAATGAACAAGATATAAGTAGGTAAAAAACTCAGTTTAACTATCTACATATAGGACTTGTTCTAGTTGCTATAAAACCCCTTTTTAGAAAAGGTTTAGATATTCCTGTTTATGCACTCCTTAGAGATGCCAGATTCTTGAACTTGGAAGACTCTCTTCTAGGAGTAATTGAAAGTAACTTGGCCGAAGGGCCTGTTTATTTCTATTGCTATCCTAATTTATCTGTAGATATCAATGATCCAAACATAATGGATACCATTTCTTTCTCACTATGATAATATTAGATTAAGGATATGTTATAATTCTGAATATCTAAACCTTTTCTAAAAAGGGGTTTTATAGCAACTTGAAGAAGTCCTATATGTAGATAGTTAAACTGAGTTTTTTACCTACTTATATCTTGTTCATTTAACAACTTAATAATTTCTAAGGAATTATAAATGGCTACAATAGACTCACAGGTCTCTAATCAACATAGCGGACTAGCATTCCTCACTCACCAAATCGGAGATACCCATCACAAATTTATTCATCCTAGTCCTTGTATCGGACACCAATTGAGGAGTATATTTTGATAGTTGGGTGAAATTGAGGGCATACTCCTTCACACTCATAGCACCTTGTTTCAAATTCATAAACTCTACCAACTTAGCTTCACTAAGCTCAAGAGGGAAGAACCGATTAAGGAAGGCCAATTTGAACTCCTTCCAAAGCACCACATTACCATTTCCCTTCTTCCCTTTCAATCATACCATATTTGGGCTATCCCTTTGTTTACAATCCAAGCCTAGGGCCTAGACGTTACCAGCTAATAGGGAACCCGGAGGAACCCCAAACAAGCCTCATAGCATATTATTACACATCCTTAGTCGCAGAAGTAATATAGAACAACATAAGAAATATAAACAAGGGAAATTGGGAATAAGGGAGAGAGAGAGATTTATACTTAAACAGCTTGAATATCATAAGTGAGTCAAAGCTCAAGTATAATACATAATATGTCCAGTAACACCTCTACTATATAGATAAAAGTGGGGGCCAAACAAACAACTGGCTATCCTCATAGTTAATACATACATAAAAGAAAGATAATCTAAAAACATAGCATGAGTCATAAGAAACATCCCCAGAATGGAGGATTCACCAAATAGCTTGAGTGAAACCCTATAACCCATGTGGGTGGAAATGCTCAAGCGGGACTCCGGTTCCTACAGGGTGATATTATGTGGGGCATAAAGTATGCATTAATACGTTTGAATGTACTAAGTATGTAGGATGCAATACAATAGGCACATAATTTAAATGCATAATCAGGCAATAAAGGAGTACATAGCAATTTGGCATGCATGCATGATGCTTTAAGTAAAATATGCTTTAAAATAATCATACTTACATAACTTACTAATACAATAAGGTGACATGATTAGATCATCCAAATACCTTGTACTGGAGGGTGAGTGATATAGCATATGTCATAACCCCTTCTAGTAAGTAATGGGTAGCATATGAGGTTAAAGAGACAGCATGGTTCATAAACCCTTCATGTGAGCTATATGGCATAACCTCAATAAAGAGTATATAACCTCATCAAGAGTACATGACCTCAACAAGAGTAGCGTAACCGCAAACATGAGTATATTGATTCGTACATGAGGGTAATGCGTACAACATAGCTTATAATCCTTACATGTAGGTATTGGCCTTGAACTAGAGGGTAAAATATATAACATGTTTATAACTTCTTCTAGTAGGCTTCACAATTTGCAAGGGCATAGGTCTTAGCATAAGGATTGAATAACTTATCACAATCCCTAAGGATATAACTACATGAGAGCCCACCAATTTAGTTGCAATAACATAGGTGCTTTACATGTTTTAAACACTCATATATACCTCCCTTTAATCATCAATAGTCACTCAAATCATAGGACGGTCCAACAATTCCTCAAGAACCCTAACCCAGACGTTTTATCAAACACTTTGCGGGTATGTAGTGCTGATGTAAAACCATGCAATTCAAGAGTGAAAACATGCAAGTAAATCCCATGTAAAACCATTAATCAACAATTTGTAACACCCTAAAGCAACATACATCAAGATCCTTCATCAAATAAAACATTAGATCCAAGATTTAGAGCTCAAAACATCCTAAAACAACCATACTTTCATGAACTCAAATCACTGTGCAGTAAATTTCTTAATATACAAAATCCACATATAAAATCAACTTTAAATCATGCAATATTAGTAAAAAGGAGGCTTGTGCACCATTGGTGAAGGGACCCAATGGTTGAAACCCACATACCTTAGCTTTGGAGAAGTTCTTGATGAAGATTGAAAATGGAGGCTTGAAGCTTGAAGGAAATCCTTTAGATCCGGAAGAGGTGTTGAGACTTGAATTTAGGAGTGAAAAAAAATATGGCCAAGTGTTTGAGTTAGTATTGGGAAATTTTTAGGATGATATAAAGGTGAAATAAGGCTATGCATAGGTCCTTTCAAGTATGGGAACCCTTAAGACCAAGACTAGAAAGTCTTCGACCGAAGTAAAAAAAAAAAAGGACAAAAATAACACTCTGGAACGCGGATTACTCACTGGAGTTTGCATTTCTACACAAACAAGTTCTACGAAAACGGGCATAAATTCTTCATCCGAACTTGGAATAAGGTGAAACAAAGTGAATTGGATAGATAATTCAAAGAAATTCAATTTGATAGGTCGTGGTCCACCAAGTTCTTTTTGTGCTAAGAGATATGCCCCTTTAAAGTTAACCCTCCTAAATGGCGTTTTTGTAATTTTTGGATTTTGATACGGTTGCTCTAAAATTTGGGTTAGACCCATTCCCCACTCAACTTTTTCCCCCTGAACAATAATATGAAGTCGTACTTTTGAAATAATGAACAGATTCTTCGATATATGAAAATTACGATTCCGAGCACTTCCGAGGCACATTATCGGCCACTTTTTGGGTCGTTTCAATATCTCCCCCTTGGGAACATTCGTCCCCAAATGTCAAAGAAATGTACATGAGAAGAGTGATCATAAACAAATCATCCCTAACAAGATTGCGACAATATATTTAAAACACCATTTTCAAAACATCAACATAAGTGTCAAAAATCGTCATGAACTTGTTAACATAAACATGGATGTATGAAAATGACATAGAGGCTGAAACATAAGGCTGGGGATCATGAAAAGGACTTGGCATGTCATCATAATCTTGAATAGAATGAAAGAGATACGAATATTATTTCTCCATGCCCGCTCCTGAGAGACACTTTCAACTAGACGAACCTTCCAAAGGGCCTTAACGAACACCACATCATTATCAATCAACTTTAAAGACATACACAAGCTACTTAGTACAAAAGTCACCATCTCCCCCTTGGAAGAAGACCTCCTCTCTACTATTCCTTACCAAGAACCCCAACTTTTATCAAGACGAAAATCAAACCCTTACTTAACTAGACCCCTTCAACCATAGAAGATTCGGAACCATCAATGCCACTACACCACCATTCTAAACCTCACCCAACCTAGTCAACCGGTGAACTTCTCCAACCACCTTCTTACCACCATAAAGTCTCCACTTTCTATAATTAATAAGCAACCTCACCTCCTCCGAATTCACAACATCACCCTCAAATGATTCACAAACCCCTCCTTACTCCCGGAAACAATCAACACATCATCACCAAGGACTCCCACAACATAACAAGGTAGGGATTAAAGACCCTATTCATGAGACCCACATGCTTTAAGACAAGAAGCAGACTTACCCCTTCACAACAATCTTACAAGCTCCCACTCAAGAACGGGTTATTAGGGAATTGGAATCTAATCCTACGAGCCCTACCATTAATGCAGACACAACATGCATACAATAAATACATCCCAAGTAAAATCATCAAAATCTACAACATCTAATCCAACAAAACCATAAGTCAAGACCCAAATGCAACATGACCATGGAACAATTCTCACAAACCTTTCTAGCAAGAATATTCTCACTAATGGGATAAACACCAAAAGTCCACATAAGCATCCGGAACACACATGAAGCCCACTAGCAACAAAAAGGAAACCTCAACTTACAAGTAGCAACATTGGGCGCCTCATCCACTTCTTGCCTCATTTGAAGAGCATAGAAACGATTACGTCTTGGAGAACCCCCTTGATAAACATACACACCTTGGACCTCTTGATTCACATGCCCACCTTGACCTTGAGAACGACATTCCTTGTTCTTGTTCCGGATATAAGGGTAATCAATAAGCTTGTGACCTTCTTTCCCACACCTGTAACAGACTCTTGAATTCATTAAGCATTTGCCATGATGATGCCTTTCACATTATGGGTATTTTGGAAAACTCATTCCACCATCGCCTCCATGGAACCGGTCATCCTCAAATCGAGTCCTCTTGGACTCCCCACTTCTTTTCTTTCTAAGCTTTTCCACCTCAATTTGTTCGACATAGGTCATCAAATGGGACAAGTCCATATCACTAATCCATATAGCATACTGGCGTTCTTCACTTACCAAGTCGGACACACCCATAACAAACTTGCTCATTCTAGGTCTTAGGTTGGCAACCAAGTGAGGAGCATACTTAGAGAGTTGGTTGAACTTGAGGACATACTCCCTCACACTCATTGACCCTTGTCTCAAATTCATGAATTCTATGAATTTGGATTCCCTAAGCTCAAGAGGGAAGAATAGACTAAGGCAAGCCGCCTTGAACTCCTCTCAAAGCACCATATTGTTGATTCCCTTCTCCTCCATCCAATGGTTGTACCATATATGTGCTACCCCCTTGAGTTCAGGCTGTCAACTTTGCTTTATCTTCCAATCTAATACCCATGATGGCTAATACCTCATAAATCTCATCAACAAACTCTTGTGGGTCCTCATTCACCTTTGACCCATAGAACTCCGGTGGGTTCATCCTCATGAAGTCTCTCACCCGAGAAGTTGATGTAGAGGCATAAGGGGCTTGGGCCCCTTAGTTTATTTTATTGGCCACAACTTGAGCAAGTAAAGTGAGAGCCTCCCGAAGCTCTCCATTAGCCAGTTGTCCCTCGGGAGCGCGAGCTTTTCCTCCTCTTGAGTAGGCATGATCAACTAGCATGGCAAAGAACAATTGTTAGTGGGAAAAAATTACTTTGACTCTATAGCACGACTTAGAATAAAAAGAAGGCAAACATTTCCTTAAATGTCTCATAGCCTCCTACTCATAGTTGTGGTGCATAGTACAACCTTGAATAAGACTCTAATCGATGTGTTGTGTTGGACTCTGAGGATCTAACAACCTAGTGCTCTGATACCATATTTGTCACGACCCAAGCCTAGAGCCTAGATGTGACCGGCGAATAGGGCACTCGAAGGAACCCCAAACAAGCCTCATAGCATACCATTGTACATTCTTCGTCGCGGAAGAAATATAAAACAACATAAGAAATATAAACAAGGGGAATTGGGAATAAGGGAGAGAGAGAGATTTATACTTAAATAGCTTGAATATCATAAGTGAACCAAAGTTCAAGCATAATACATTATATGTCCAACAATACCTCTACTACATAGATAAGAGCGAGGGAGAAACAAACAATCGGGCTAACCCTCATAGTTAATACATACATAAGAGAAAGATAGTCTTAGAACATAACATGAGATCATAAAGCAACGTCCCTAAAATGGAGGATTCACCAACAAGCTTGAGTGAAACCGTACAAGCCACGTGGGTGGAGATGCTCAAATAGGACTCCATTCCTATATGGTGATATCATGTAGGCATAGAGAATGCGTTAGTATGTTTGAATGTACTATATACGTAGGATGCAATGCATCAAGAAATAGACACAGAATCAAAATGCATAATTAGGCAATAAAGGAGTACATAGCAATACGGCATGCATGCATGATTCTTGAAGTAAAACATGCTTGAAAATAATCATACTTACATAGCTTACTAATACAATAAGCTGACATGATTAGATTATCCAAATACCTTGTACTAGAGGGTGAGGGATATAACATAGGTCATAACCCCTTCTAGTAGGTAATGGGTAGAACATGAGGGTAAAGAGATAGTGTGGCTCATAGCCCCTTCATGTGATCTATATGGCATAACCTCAGTCAAGAGTACATAACCTCAACAAGAGTATATTTTATAACCACAACAAGAGTACATAACCTCAACAAGAATATATTGCATCACATTATCAAGAGTACATAACCTCATCAAAAGTATATTGCATAACCTCAACAAGAGTACATAACCTCATCAAGAGTACATAACCTCATCAAGAGTACAATACCTCAACAAGAGTAGCATAACCTCAAACATGACTATATTGATTCGTACATGAAGGTAAGGTGCACAACATAGCTCATAACCCCTACATGAAGGAATTGGCCTTGCACTAGAGGGTAAAGTATATAACATGTTCATAATCCCTTCTAGTAGGCTTCACAATTTGCAAGGGCATAGGTCTTTGCATAAGGACGCAATAACTCATCACAATCCCCAAGGACATAACCACATGAGAGCCCACCAATTCACTTGCAATACCATAGGTGATTTACATGTTTTAAAGACTCATATATACCTTCCTTTAATTATCATATCGTAACTCAACTCATAGGACAAATATTGGACAAACAATTCCTCAAGAACCCTTACCCGGACATTTTAGCAAACACTTGGCGGGTGTGTAGTGCTAGGGTAAAACCATTAATCAACACTTTATAACACCCTCAAGTAACATACATCAAGACCCTTCATCAAATTCAACATTAGATCCAAGATTTAGATCTCAAAACATGCTAAAACAACCATACTTTCATGAACTCAAATCACTGCGCAGTAAATTTCTTATTATACGAAACCCACATGTAAAATCAATTTTAAATCATGCAATATTAGTAAAAAGGAGGCCTGGGCACCATGGTTGAAAGGACCCAATAGTTGAAACCCATGTACCTTAGCTTTGGAGAAGTTTTTGATGAAGATTGAAAATGGAGGCTTGAAGCTTGAAGGAAATCCTTAGAATTGGAAGAGGTTTTGAGACTTGAAATTAGGAGTGAAAAATATGGTTAAGTGTTTGAGTGAGTATTGGAAAATGTTTAGAATGATATGAGAGTGAAATAAGGCTAAGTATAAGTATTTTCAAGTATGGGAACCCTTCGGCCAAGAATTGAAAGTTTTAGGCCGAAGTAAAAATAAACAAGTCCAAAATAACACTGCTCCATATTGCATAAGTGATGCATATTACTCATCGGAATTTGTATTTCTACACAAACGAGTTCTATGGAAACGGGCATAAATTCTTCATCCGAACTTGAAATGAGGTGAAACCAAGTGCGTTGGAAAGTTAATTCAAAGAGATTTAATTTGTAGGTTATGGGCCACCCAATTCTTTGTGTGATAAGAGATATGCCCCTTTAAAGTTGACCATTCTGAATGGCATTTTGCAATTTTCGAATTTTGATATGGTTACTCTAAAATTCGGATTAGACCCATTTCCCACTCAATATTTTCCCCTGAACAAGAATATGAAGTAGGATTTTTGAAATGACTAATGGATTTTTGAATATATGGAAATTATGATTCCGGGTACCTTCGAGGCACATTTTCGGGCACTTTTTGGGTTGTTTCACCCTTTGAATTGGTAGGACGCCAACTCTGCCTTTTTATTCAGCCCAATACCCATGATAGACAAAATTTTGTAGACCTCATCAATTAACTCTTGTGGATCTTCATCCATCTTTGACCTATAGCACACTGGAGGATTCATCCTTATGAAGCCCCTTACCCAAGCTCCCTGGATAGTAGCATGAGGGGCTTGTCCCCTTTGGTTGACTTGGTTGGCCGCCACTTGGGCAAGCATAGTGAGAGCATCCCGGAGTTCACCATTGATAGGTTGCTCCTCGGGAGATTAGGCCCTTCTTCCTCAATTGTTAGGCATGATCTAGCATAGCAAGGAATAATCATTAGAGGGGAAAAACTAACTACAACTCTATAGCATGACTTAGAAAATCAAGAAGGGAAACTCTTCCTAAAACGTCTCATAGCCTCCTACTCATAGTTGTGGTGCACAACACAACCATGAATAAGACTCTAATCGACACGGCGTGTTGGACTTCGAGGATCTATCAACCTAGTGCTCTAATACCATCTTTGGTACGACCCCAGCCTAGGGCATAGACATGACCAGCTAATGGGGAACCCGAGGAACATCAAACAAGCCTCATAGCACATCATTACACATTTTTGGTCGCGGAACCTATTAAAAATGACAATAAGAGACAGCATAAACATGGGGAATTGGGACTAAGGGAGCGACGAAGAAAGAGGAAGTAATACTTAAATATCATAGATGAGTCAAGCTCAAGCATAACACGCAACTTGTTCAACAACACATCAAAATATAGATACTTAGTGGGGGCCAAGACAAGCTCACCCTCATAGCAATGACAATAGCTAATCCAAACTTACAAGATATAATTGAAACATAAGCATGAGAGAGGATAGATATTGTCCCTGGATATGAGGACTCACCAAATGCTAACTTGAACAATCCGTCTAGCCACCGAGGATAAAAATCAATAGGGGAACCAGTTCCTACATGGTGACATCATGTAGGCATAGAGTATACGTTAGTACGTTTAAATGTACTAAGTATGTGGGATGCAATGCAACAAGAGATAGGCATCATAATTAAAATGCATAATTATATGCAATGGATTCGTATAATAACAATATGGGATGCATGACCAATGCTTGAAGTAAAACATGCCTGTAAGTCATTCCAATTGCATACAACATAGTATATAAGTGTGGGAAGAGACTCCAAACGACATAATAAGACCAAGTGAGCTACAACTTAGAATCCCGATGATTACCCCTGACCGGTAAAGAGGTGGTCTACTTGCCAAGGTAAACTATAATTCAAACTTATGGAAACATGACCCAATTTCGTATGAAGTAACCTTCCTTATGGGAACGTGACACAATTTTGGAAAGGATTTCATTAAGAACTTCACCTAACAGGAACACGACCCAGTTTCAGGAAGAACCTCAAGAGAAAGTGTACCAAGTGGATCCCCTAGTGTTGCAAGGGTATAACATAGTCCTATAGTGGCACATATTTAATGAAAGAGAGCAAACCCTCCGTCCATCGGTGCTAAGTCTAATCCCATGGATACTGATAATAATCATAACTGGTAATAATCATACTTTTGTAACTTATGAGAAACATAGAATCATGACACGAGGAGCTCTTTTGAAAACCCATCTTTACAACATCATCGACATTTCCATGAGTTAAACATATCTTTAGAAAGCTCATAATCATCATAGAGTCACTTAGATCATAAATCAACCAATAGATCATCAAAACCTAAAGAATCCTTAAAAGGCATTTTATCAAACACTTGGCGGATGTGTAATGCTAGTGTAAAACCATGCGATTCAAGAGTAAAATCATGCAAGAAAGTCCATTGTGAAACCATCAATCAAAAACTTGCAACACCCTCAACAATATAAATTAAAATTCTTCCTCAAATCTTATAATAGATCCAAGATTTATAGCTCAAAATATATCAAAATAGTCACAAATTCATATAGCTTTAACATAGTTCATAGACAAATTCATACTAGTAAACCCATTTATAAAATCTATTTTAAATCATGCAAATTGAGTAAAAAGGAGCTTAGGGCACCATGGGTGAAATAACCCAATGGTTAAAACCCACATACCTTAGCTTTGAGGAAACCTTTGTTGAAGATTGAAAATG
Organism: Solanum clarkiae; assembly: GCA_011800125.2. NCBI lineage: Eukaryota > Viridiplantae > Streptophyta > Magnoliopsida > Solanales > Solanaceae > Solanum > Solanum clarkiae. The sequence goes on along the minus strand of JAABOM020066687.1, from coordinate 10,550 downwards.
GAGGCATGAAGCTTGAAGGAAATCCTTGGATCCGGAAGAGGTTTTGGAACTTGAATCTTGAGAGAGATATTAGTCTAAGTGTTTAAGTGAGTGTTGGGAAATGTTTAGGATGGTATGAGGGTGAAATAAGGATAAGTATAGGTGTTTTCAAGTATAGGAACCCTCTGGTGCAAGACTTGATAGTCTTGGACCGAAGTAAAAACAATAGGACCAAAATTACACTGCTCCGCATCGCGAAAGGAACGCGGATCTCACTGGAATTTCCATTTCTACATATACAAATTCTACGAAAATGGGCATAAATTCCTCATTCGAACTCGGAACGAGGTGAAACCAAGTGTATTGGAAAGCTAATTCAAAGAGATTTAATTTAGTAGGTGCCATCCAGTTCTTTGTGTGCTAAGAGATATTCCCCTTTAAAGTTGATCCTCCTAAATCGCATTTTTGCGATTTTTGGATTTTGATACGGTTTCTCTAAAATTTGGGTTAGACTCCTCCCCCCCTAAATTTGATCCATCAACAAGAATATAAAGTCATTCTTTTTAAATAATACATGAATTTTTAGGTATATGAAAATTAAGATTCCGGGCACTTTCGAGGCACATTTTTGGGTACTTTTGGAGTTGTTCTGGTGAAGCTTTGAGAAAGGGAAAGGGAGCCTAAGAGGGCTTGTGTGGATGGTGGGAACTATTGTCACAAAACAGCAGTGTATACAAATATCAAGGTGGCCCAAGGCAAGGATCCACCAACACTTCTCTTCCCAGGAAGGACAAAGGTGTTGCTCCAAAGCCCAAAAATTACTAATTTCCCCAAGTTGGAAGCCCCCATAAAGGGGAATGGTTAGCTAGGTATAATGCATGCTTCACTTGTGGAATTCTCAGTCACCATGCCAAGGACTATAGAAGTGGAGGCCCAAGGCCTGAGGCAAGAATGTCCAAGCTCACGATGCCCATTGGTATGTTACGAGTTTATGATTCAGATGCATATGCACTTTTAGATTCGATAGCAAACTTGTCTTTTATAAACCTATTATTTCCATATAAGTTTCATGCATGTCCAAAAATCCTCCATGAGCCTTATGAGGTGAATAACCCCGTGGGTGAGTCTACCATAGCCCTGAGAGTCTATCGGGGTTGTTCTATTTCCATTCAGCATAAAGTGATCCCATCTGATTTAGCTAGCTCTCCATAGTAGATTGCGATGTAATTTTGGGGATACATTAGTTATATTCTTCCCATGCCTGTATTAATTGTAGAATACCTAGAGTCAAATTCTAATTCTCTAATAAGCCAGTTATTGAATGGGAGGGTAGAAACTCTTCATGTAAGGGTCGATTCATTTCTTTTCTCAAGCCATGTAAGATGATTTCCAAGGGGTGTATCCACCACTTGGGAGGGGTTAAAGATGTCTCTTCCAATGATCCTCCTCTTGAGTCAGTTTCTGTTGTAAGTGAATTCTCCAATGTCTTCCCAAATGATTTGCCGGGTGTCCCTTACAAAAGGGAGGCAGACTTTGGTATAGATCTTTTACCCGATACTCAGCCCATTTCAATCACTCCTTATTGAATGGCTGCAAGTGAGATTGAGTGAATCCAGAAATAGTAGCGCTATGGTTCTTCGTGGGTCATCGTCTTCTTTGATTCATGAGGTAAAGCCAAGCAAGATCTTGATTCCAGTCTAGTTGAGTTGAAAACTTTGGTGAAAGATAGAAAGGTATAGATCTTCTCACAAGGAAAGGAGATGGTGTACTCCTATATCAAGGGAGGTTGTGTTTTACCCAATGATGACGAGTTGAAGAGGTTGATCAAGCAAGAAGTCCGTAACTCCTCCTTTTTCCATTCATCCCGGCACTACCAAAATATAATAGACATGAGGGAGATTTATTGGTAGATGTCATGACCCAAGCTTAGAGCCTAGACGTGAGATGGTGAATGGGATCCCGAAGGGACCTAAACAAGCCTCTTAGCATAGCAATAACATATCCTTGGTTGCGGAAGCAAAGTAAACAAAAACAACAGATAATAAAATGGGGAAATCAGTACTAAGGGATGTCTTTGATAGCATAAAACATAGAAGAGTTAACGCTCATAGAATAAGTATATCATTTGTTCCAACAATACCTCTACTCATAGATTGGAGTGTGGTCTAAGACATTTTTCGGGCTCACCCTCAGAGTATCAAATGTTCAACATAAAGAGATAACAAAAAGCAAAAGTAGCATAACTAGTGTCCCAGAACACCGAAAGCTTATCTTCAAGATGCCAGAACTAGTCACGTGGGGGATGATCATAAGGAGCTTCGGTTCTTACATGGTAACATCATGTAGGCATAGAGTATGCGCTAGTACGTTTGAATGTACTAAGTATTTTGGAAGCAATGCAACAAGACATAGGCAACTTAGTCAAAATGCATTAACATAAGCAATGGGTAAGTGCAGTAACAATATGGCATGCATGATCAATGCTTGAAGTAAAACATGCTTGTAAAACATATAACTTGAAAATATAGATTAAATGTGTAGAAAGGGACCACACTCATAGACCAAGCAATCTATTATTTGGAATCCAAGGCATATCACCCCCTTCAAAGGTGATTGTGATATCTACCCTCAACATGGCAGATGGGCATGTTACCCCCCATCATAGTGACCATGGTATATACCCATCGACATGGTAGATGGGCATGACATCCGCCATCATAGTGGTCAAGGTATATACCCCTCGACATGGTAGATGGGCATAGTACCCCCATCATAGTGGTAAAGATATGTACCCCTTAACATGGTAGATGGGCATAGCCCCTCTCCCCATTATAGTGGTTCAGGCATGTCACCCCTTCAACAAGGTGTGGTCAACTAGCAAAACTATAGTTAAATTTCCTAAATTCAATACATACATACAATCCCTTCATCATCATAGAGTCACTTAACTTGTAAACCATATCATAGACCATTAATAACCCAAGAATGCATGTCAAGATATTTTATTAAACACATGGCGAGTGTGTAATGCTAGTTTAAAATCATGCAATTGAAGAGCGAAATCATGTGAGAAAACTTAACGTAAATCAACCCAGCAACACATAGTAAATCCCTCATGGAAGATAGCTTCAAAAATCCTTATCTAACCTCCTAATAGGTTATAGTTTCATAGCTCAAAACATGCATAGCCACAATAGACAAACCATCTCATCGTATAAGCTTGAAATAGATAGACATGTGTTTTCAATCACCATCTCATAAAACACCAACATAATTTCTGACAATAATTTATAATAAGTAATATCCATAAGTAATACAACTTGAAAACATGTTATTTTCATAAAAAGGAATGTTGGGCACCATGTCTAGAAAGACCCAATGGTTGAATCCTACATACCTCAAATTTGAGGATTTCCGTGATGTAGACTTGGATGAGAACTTTACGCTTGAATGAAGTTCTTGAGATCTGGAATTAACCTTCGGATACTTGAATTTAGATGAAATATTTAGTTAATTATTAAAGAGGGTTTTGAGTGATCTAGAGTTGAAAATGGCTAAGTATAGGTGTTTTTACACATAAAGGGCATGGGGCCAAGACCCCAATGCCTTAGGCTGAAACTAAAAAATTAAGGAAGTCACAACACTGCTCTACGATAGGTGCGCGTCACGGAACTGTCGCGAACCGCTTCTAGAAATGAAAATTTTCAAAAATCATTTTCCTACTACGGGTCCTCTAAATTCAGGGTTATACCCATTCCCCACTCAATTTTCCCCCTGATCAAGAATATGAAGTCAGATTTTGAGATATGTGGAAATTACAATTATGGGCATTTCTGACGCACCTTTTTCGGGGAGTTTCAATATGTCCCCCTTAGGAACATTCGTCCCAGAATGTCAAAGAAGTGTATATGAGAGAAGTAATCATGAGGATTTTAGCCCGACAAAAATCACCATAAACATGTCAACATAAACATAAATGCATACAAAATAACATAAGGACTGAAACTTAAGACATAAAATCATATAGGGGACTTAAATTAGTACCTTAGGCTTTAGTAGAGTGGAAGAGATATGGGTTTTTGCTTTTGCATGTCCGCCTCTTCTTCCCATGTGGCACTTTCAACTTGTTGGTTCTTCAAAGAACCTTGACGGAAGGTATATTCTTGTTTCTCAACCTCTTCATTTGTCTATCCAAAATTTCTACCAGAACCTCTTCGTTAGTCAAATTATCTTCTACCACACTCACAATATCCAAAGGTACAATAGGAAACCCACACACTTTCTCAACATAGATACATGGAAGACCGGATGAATCATATTCAAATTAATGGGCAACTCCAACTCATAGGCCACCTTATGAATACTCCTCAATACTCTATAAAGACCTAAAAACCTTGGGCTTAACTTTCCCTTCTTGCCAAATCGAACTACACCCTTCAAAGGCGATACTTTCAAGTAAACCCAATCACCAACCCTAAATTCAACATCTATCCTTCTCATACCGAAATATGACTTTTGTCTACTTTAGACTATTTTCAATCTCTCTCTTATCAACCTTACCTTCTCCAAGGCTTCCATGACCAAATCCGTACCTAGCAAAGCCATTTCCCCACTTCAAACCACCCAAACGGGGATCTACAACGCTTACCATAAAGAGCTTGCGAAGGAGCCATACCAATGCTTGAGTGGCAGCTATTGTTATAAGCAAATTCAGTGAGTGGAAGATGTTCATCCCAACTACCCTTAAACTCCAAAACAAAAGCTCTAATCATATCCTCAAGAGTTTGAATAGTTCTCTTAGCTACACCATCTATTTGAGGGTGAAAAGTCGTGCTAAGATTTACCTTGGTACCAAGACCTCTTTTGAAAGACCTCAAAAAGTGAGAAGTGAATTGAGCTCGACGACCCAAAATGATAGACAAAGGCACCCCATGCAATCGAACCAACTCATGAATGTAAAATTTGGCATAATCTTCGGCATCATAAGTAGTCTTGACCGGCAAGAAGTGACCCAACTTTGTAATTCTATCAAGCACAACCCAAATAGAATCAAAATTCTTTTAAGTCTAAGGAAACCTAACCATAAAATTCATGTTGATTTTCTCCCCTTTCCATGTAGGAATCTCTATATCTTGGGCTAGGCCATCTGGCCTTTGATGTTCAGTTTTTACTTGTCGGCCATTGTGACAATCCAGATATGAATTTTGGCGATGTCTCTCTTCATACCACCCCACAAATACACTTCCCTCAAATCTCTATACATCTTTGCAAAATCGGGGTGAATAGAATAGGGTGAATTATGAGCCTCATCTAAAATCTTCTTCCTCAAGTCATCAACAGTAGGCACACATAATCTACCTTGGTACCTAAGGGCACCATCTCCTCCTTGGGAGAAAACCTCCATCTTACCATCTCTCACCAAGGCCTTTAGTTCTAACAAGGTGGGGTCAAGATCTTGCTTTGCCTTCACATCCTCAATCAAAGAAGATTTAGAACTATCAACAACTATTACACCACCATTGTCAACATCTTCCAACCTAACCCCCAATCTAGCCAACCAATGGATCTCTCTAGCCACCTCTTTGTCATCATCCTCAACATGAGCTAGGCTACCTATAGACACCCTACTTAGAGAATCGTCCATAACATTAGCTTTGCTAGAGTGATAATGCACATTCATATTATAATCTTTAAGAAGCTCTACCATTTTTATTGTCTCAAGTTAAGATCTTTTTGGGTGAACACATATTAGAGACTCGTATGATTAGTGAACACATCAACATGAACCCCATACAAGTAATGAAGGAAAATTTTCAAAGCAAATATCACGGCCTCCAATTCAAGATCATGGGTGGGATAATTCTTCTCATGACCTTAAGTTGTCTAGAGGCATGTGCTATCCTCTTACCATTTTACGTCAAAACACAACTCAAACTAATCCTAGAGGCGTAACAATACACAGCAAACCCTTCAAACCATTCTGGTAGAGACAAGATAGGAGCGGAGACAAGCTTATCTTTCAAAGTTTGGAAACTCTTTTTGTACTCATCGGTCCACAAAAATTTCACCTTTTTGGGTTAACTTTGACATAGGAGAAGCAATAGAAGAGAAACCATTTACAAACCTCCAGTAACAACCCGCCAAACCAAAGATCTGTGTCATTTTCTAATCACTTCCATCTTCTTGGGATCTACCTTAATGCCATCACCCGACACCACATGCTCTAGAAAGCAACTTCTTTCAACAAAAACTCACATTTCTCATATTTTGCATACAACCTCTGCTCCCTCAAGATTTGCAACACCACCCTCAAGTGATTCACATGCTCCTCCTCACTATGGGAATAAATCAAGATATCATAAATAAAAACCACCACAAACAAATCAAGGTAGGGTTTGAAGACTGTACTCATAAGATCAATGAATACAGTCAGTGCATTAGTCAACCCAAAGGACAACCACAAACTCAAAGTGCCCATAGCTAGTCTGGAAAGTCATCTTGGAAATGTCATACTCCCTCACTTTCACTTGTGATACCCGGACCGAAGATCAGTCTTAGAAAAGTGACTAGCCCTTTGAAGTTGATCAAAAGGTCATCAATCCTTGGTAGAGGGTACTTATTCTTTATGGTGACTCTATTAAGTTGCCAGTAATCTATGAACATTCAAATAAAACCATCCTTGTTCTTCACAAATAACACCGGTGCACACTAAGTTTATTGAGTAGGCCTTATAAAACCTTTTTTCAATAAATCTCTCAGTTGCTCTTTCAACTCCTTCAAGTCCATCGAGGCCATACGGTAAGGGGGAATAGAAATGGGTTGAGTGTTAGGGAAAAGGTTTATACCAAAGTTGATTTCCCTTTTGGGAGGAACACCGGGAAGCTCATCAGGAAAGACATCTAAGAACTCATTAAACCACTGGAACTGACTATATAGGAAGGATCTTGGACTCAACATCCCTCACACTGACAAGATGATAGAGACAACCCTTAAAAAATAGCTTTTCGGCTTTAAGACAAGAAATGAATCTACCCTTGGCACCATATCACAACCTTCCCACTCAATGATGGGCTCATTAGGGAATTCGAATTTGACCCTACAGGTTCTACAATCAATAGAAGCATAATATGCATGTACCCAATCCATCCCAAGAATGACATCAAAATCCACCATATCTAACTTAACAATATCACAAGGCAAGATTTTATGCAATATGAACATGAGCCAATTTGTATAGACACTTCTAGCAATAATAGACTCACCAATGGGGGTAGACACTTCATAGGGTTCACACAATAATTCGAGGCTAACATGAAGCTTTTTGGCAAAAAAGGAGTAATAAAAGAAAGAGTGGTACCTGGGTCTGTCAAAGCATATACATCAATATAAAAAATCTTTAACATACCGATGACGACATCGGGCACCTCATCCAACCTTGTCTTCCCTTTGGACCTGCACTTGCACTTTGGCCTTGTGGACGACCATATCTACCCTAATTTTGATTACATGGACAATCCATTACCTTATGACCCACTTCACCACAATTATAGCAAGCATTAGTGTTCTTCAAATATGGGCCATTATGGGCTCACCATATCTTGTGCACATAGGTTTAGGCATCACACCAGCACCACCTTTGACCCTTGGGCTGTCATTAGCAAATATTTTATTAGGGGAATTGGAAGACCCTTGGCCTTGAGGAAACCGACCACCCTTAGGACTTTGGAACCTACCTTCAAAAAGGGCCCTCTTGGCCTCACCATTTCTCATCTTTCTCAACTTTTCCCCCTCTAGTTGTTCAACATATTTCATGAGATGGGACTAATCCGTATCACCTGTGAGCATGGAGGTATGACACTCCTCATGCACCAAGTCGGAAACATCCAACACAAAGTTTTTCATCCTAGCCCTCGGTTTGGCAACCAATTGAGGGGCATACTCGGAGAGTTGGTTGAACTTGAGGACATACTCCCTCACACTCATAGAACCTTGCTTTATATTCATTAATTATTTTGCCTCCCTTAGCTCTATAGAGAAGAACCAGTTGAGAAATGTCGCCTTTAACTCTTCCCAAAGAATGACATTATTTTTCCCTTTCTACATCTTCCATTGGGTGAACCAAATTTGAGCCACCCCCTTGAGTTGGTAGGTCATCAACTCCGTCTTTTCCTCGAATCAATCCCCATAATAGACAACACTTGATATACCTCATCAATGAATTCTTCTGGATCTTCATCCACCTTGGACCCATGGAACTCCCGTGGGTTCATCCTCGTAAAATTCCTCACCCTTGAGGCTGGAGTAGAAGAATGAGTGGCTTGGGCCCGTTGGTTGATTTGGTTGGCCATAGCATGAGCCAACATGTTAATAGCATCCTGGAACTCTTCATGGGCCACTCCCCCATCTTGAGGAGCGGGAGGAGTCAGTTGCTCCCTGGGTGTACGAGCTCTTCTTCCTCTTGGAATAGGCATGATCAAGGATAGAAAAGAACATTCATTAGAGGAAAAGCCTTACGATAATCCTAAAGCACGACATAGATCATGAAGAAGGGAAACATTTCCTAAAATGCCTCATTGCCACTTACTCATAGTTGTGATGCACTTGACAACCATGAATAAGACCCTAATCGATGCGGTTTGTTGAATTTCGAGGACCATTAACAACCTAGTGCTGGGATACCAAGTTTGTCACGACCCAATCCTAGAGCCTAGACGTGACACGGTGAATGGGAACCCAAAGGGACCCAAACAAGCCTCTTAGCATAGCAATCACACACCCTTGGTCGCTGAATGAGCGTAAACAACAAGAAGAGTTAATAAAAAGGGGAAATTGGCATTAAGGGAAGTCTTTGATAGCATAAAACATAGAAGTGTCAAGGCTCATAGCATAAGTACATCATTTGTTCCAATAATACCTCTACACATATATTGGAGTCGGGGCCAAGACATTTTCCGGGCTCACCTTCATAGTGTTAAATGTTTAATATAAAGAGATAATAAATACAAGAGTAGCATGGCTAGTGTCCGAGAACGTACGAACTCGTCAAAAGCTTATCTTCAAGATGCCAAAATTAGCCACGTGGAGGATGATCGTGAGGAGCTCCTGTTCCTACATGGTAACATTATGTAGGCATATAGTATGCGTTAATACATTTGAATGTACTAAGTATGTAGGATACAATGCAACAAGACATAGGCAACTTAGTCAAAATGCATAAACATAAGCAATGGGTAAGTATAGTAACAATATGGCATGAATGATCAATACTTGAAGTAAAACATGCTTATAAAACATATAACTTAACAATATAGATTACATGTGTAGGAAGGGACCATACACATAGACCAAACAAACTATTACATGGAATCCAAGGCATATCACCCCCTTGGAAGGTGATTGAGGTATCTACCCCTCAACATGGTAGATGGGCATGTCACCCCCCATCATAGTGGTAAAGGTATATACCCCTCGACATAGTAGATGAGCATAGCACCCCCCATCATAGTGGTAAAGATATACCCCTCAACATGGTAGTTTGGTATAGCACCTGTCACGACCTAAGCCTAGGGTCTAGACATGACACGGCGAATGAGGAACCCGAAGGGACCCCAAACAAGTCTCTTAACATATCATTGCACATCTTTGGTCATAGAAGCAATAAAACAACATAATTAGATTTGAAATTAGGGATAAAAGGGATAAGGGAAAGCCTTTGATAACATAAGACATCATTAAGTCAAGAGATTCAAGGCTCATAACATAATTTCATAACTTGTCCAACAACCCCTTTACTACATAGATAAGAGCGGGGGTCGAGAAAAGAAACTAAGCTCACCCTCATAGTGAATACATACAAAAAAGAAAGATAGTCTTAGTACATAGCATGAGATCATTGACATTGTCCCCTAAATGGAGGACTCAGCAACTAGCTTGAGAGAGATCATTCTAGCCACGTGGAGGGAGATGCTCAAGTGGGCTCCGGCTCCTACATGGTGACATTATGTAGGCATAAAGTATTCATTGGTACATTTGAATGTACTAAGTATGTAGGATGCAATGCTATAAAAGATGAGCAACATAATCGAAATGCATAACATAGGAAGTAAATAAACATGTAGCAATATGGCATGCATGGAAGATGCTTGAAGTAAATCATGCTTACATAGAACATAATACATGTGCAAGAAGAGACTATCATTATAGATTTCATAGTCTATTGAGGTATCAACCACTTAATTGGTTGGTGGATCGTCTCACCCTACCACCCAGGGTGATTGAGGTACCAACACCTCAACCTGGTAATCAAGTTACAAACCCCTTGATTGGTTGGTGGATCATCTCACCCTACCACCCATGGTGACTGAGGTACCAACCCCTCAATTTAGTTTATTAAGGTACAAACCCCTTGGCATAGTTACCCGCACCCACAACCCCCCCTCCCCCGAGTAGGGCATGGTCAATTACCAACACGATATAAGATAGCATCATATAGATACATTCTTTTCATCAACATAAAGTAATTCAACTCTTAATACATGTATTGGACCTTCAATTCCTCAAGAAATCATAAC